>CM076579.1:1058161558-1058378339 GCA_034641835.2 Pinus albicaulis
ACCAATGCATTAATTCTTCTCTCAAGTTCAGCCTCTCCATTTACAATGAGAACCATGGAATAAATAGGCTTGAGGGACGAAAACCTCATGGAGCAACTAGCTATCCCATTGGCCAAGTCAAAATATCTAAACTTGTCCTTGAGGCTTTGCAAAGCCCAAGGCACAAAATATCCCATAAAATATCTAAAACACTGCTAAAAACGGAAATTATATTGACTTTACATGATTTCCCAATGATAAAAATAGCTTAACGCACATTTGGGAAAAGCAGATTTTTGGAGTTCAAAAATTACAAAAATACTTCATATTTATGCCTGAAAAAGGTCCCCTGACTTGCTGGATGCAAATGGAAGCCTTCCCTATGTTGAAATGAGGCTCATGATGGCTCGTTGGAAAGCTCTCTGTGTCTTCTTTCCAACGCAAGTCGAATCACCTCAATCTGATCTCTGAAAGTCCCTCAAATCTGTACCTGTGCGCAAAAACCCAGAAAATAGCAGGCTGCTGATATGGCGGGCAGAATGTGCAAAATGAGGCTGTTTTTCGCCAATTTGAGGGGGCGAATGATCTTCAAATGCCCTGAAAATCACTGGAGAGCTGCTTATGGAATTATGGCATCCATCGGTATCATCCTCCTCCCTTGACGACTCATCAAACTGAAATGGCGCATTTATGAGTTTTTGGCCAAAAACCCCAAAAATGCCAAAAAACAAAAAATTTCCGAAACAGGCTCAAAATTGGCATGCATGACCCTCAAGGGTCCATAGAAACATGCTCTGAAGCTGAAGCCAAAATATCAAGGGCTGATATGCTTTTTGCTTCCTTCCGTGCTAGGCGCCTCTCCTTCAACTTCTTCAATTTTTCTTGTGCTACCTTCAATTTTCGCCGGGCAAATTGATTTAGCTTCTGAAAGTGAAGGGTCCTTTTTCTCTGTAGCTCAAGATCCCTGTTTTCCTTCTCAAGCTTTGTTTCCAAATGCTGGTTAGCCCTCTCAAGCCATGCTTCCTTGTTTTCCTCAATTTCCTGCTCAAAGAGGGCAGTGAGAGGAAAGGCTTCGAATTGAGCTTGTTCTTCTGCTCTCTGTTTCTCCAAGGCTTTTCTAAGCCCGATGGTTCTAGGCCTCTTTCGCCTAGGCTGGTCTTCCTCCTCCTCATCATCAAACTCGCCAATGAGCTCTTCAATTCTTACTTGCGCCTTTTCTGCCTCTGTCTTATACTTGATTGCTCTTGCTTCATGGATGGCTGCATGATACTTCATTTGTTTGTTTTCAACCTCCAAGAAATGGTTGAAATTCCTCGCCCTTTGAAGATCTTCTCGTAACACCTCAATTTGCCCTTCTTTGTGAATGAGGAGGTTTTCAAGGATGCGGGCCTCATTATCACTGTCATCGCTTGGGATAGGGATGACAGCTGATTTACCTCCATGCTTGGTACTTTCTCCAACTGCACTTTTGCCTTTGAAGGCCAATCTAGCGCTTTTTCTCCTTGGCAAGCTAGAAGTTGTCTTTTTGGGCAATTTCCTCTTTTTAGGAACAGTTTTGGTCACTGTCAAGGAGGTAGCTTCAGCTTGCTGTCCTTCCTCAACATCTTGTCCAGCTTGTGGCTCAAAAGATGCTTCAATTGTTTGCTCAACCTGCTGCTCTTCAATCTCTGTCTGCCGCTGTTCCTCTTCCAACTCTGGCTGCTGCTGACCAACCTCAAACTGCTGTCCCTCTTCCTGAATTTGCTGCTGTTCATCAACCTCTAGCTTCTGTCCAATGATATCTAACTGCTGCTGTCCCTCAAAATCTGGCTGATGCTGCTCATCATCCTCCTTTTCTCCATGTGGCTCACTGCCCTCTCCTTCTCCCCGTTTACTTGGCTGCCCAGTGGTCATCTTGAGTTTTTTAGGGGTAGGCCTACTAGATAAAGGCACTGGGCGATGGATGGGCTGAGTAGGAGACACATGAACAAAGGAGGGATTTAAAGGTGAAATCTGGGCATGGCTAATGAATGAATCCCATGAAACCCTTCTTCTCCTCCACTGGTGTAAGAAGATAATTTTGATCAAGGAATGATGAAAGAGAGAAGGGATTTGCCGAGGTGGAGCTTTTTTTTCAAAAGAGGCTCATTTTCTCTATGCTTTGGACAAAAAGTATGGAAGGTTTAATTGCCTCGCTTCGGTAAAATGCATCAACAAGCGAACATGATAGGCAAATATTTGGCTAAACCTCCCTTCACAAGTGAAACATCTCATTATGGCCTTCATCAGTGGAGCATAACTGTCAAGAAGATAGGAGAAAGGAAAAATAGCAGTGATGGTCTCTCTATGTTCCGGCTTGATGAAAGGTTTATAATCCTCCAAATCAAGATGTGCTTGTTTAAACCGCTTTTCACCATGATATGGGATCTTGGTAGCTTTGGATACATACCTTGGAGAGATTTTGAAGTCAAGACCTGCTAACTGGAAGTGTTTGTCTTTGAATCTAAAAGCGCACAAATGTGTGAGTGGCGAGAAACTCTTGACTTCCTCTATCCTTTGACCGAAATCAAGACAGCCTACCTCATGGAAATTGAAAAGAACTGAAGGATGAGCATTGATGTCTTCTATGGAGATAGGCTCATATCTCTATGTGGTCCGCTCAGATCTCGTTTGGAGGGCATTCCGACTTGAAACAAACTTTGAAGAGGCAAACTGCCTTTACTGTATGAACAATGCTTTGCTAGATTGAAACTGGCCACTAGACTGTTTGGACAAATATGGACATTGTGGTTTTGAATAGAATGTAACAATGTTTCCTTTGAACAAACCACCTCTGTACTTCTTAAAAAACAACCCTCCAACTCTGGATATACCTCAGCTAGGCAAACTTTTTAACAATGGTACCATGTGTAAAAGATGGGGTAACTGCTTTGTAGATTCCCTGTGCACAGTTTTGAACAATCACCCCTCTTGTGAATTTTTTAGAGGCCAACCTACACTGGTATTTGTGTTTTCAAAACAAAACTCAAATATAAAAACCTTGCTTTTCAGGTCATTCACCTTGAAAAATACCTCTGTCAACAGATTTCTGTAGAGACCATATAGTGGAAAGAAAGGAGACCTTTTGGTTAGGTGAAATATTAGCCCTCTGTGTTTAGGAAAACACCTTTCACTTGTGAATTTTGAGAAATCAATCACCACCTTTGTGCCTCTGGCCTCAATGTTTAAGGTTTCAACCATCAACAACTCTACCCTTTAGAAAGTGGCTCTGTTCACCTTCAGAAAATCCCTGTTAACAAATCTTCAATATGATACAATATGGTTTTTGTAAAGGCAGACCCAAGTCAGATGTAAAATCAATGCACAGTGTTTTAAGAAACACACTCTCTGCTTGTGAGTTTAAAAAAAATCCACCAACACCTCTATACCCCTGCCTCCAATGTTTAACTTCTCATCAACAAACTTTGCCTTTTTAATGTGTTGTCATCTTTGGAAGCTCTCTGTCAACAAACTTACAGTAGTGAAATACAGTGAAATAGGGGTAGATCTCTAGAAAGGGCTTGTTGTGATAAGTGTTTTGATAACCCTGTTCTTCAGAAATGACCTTCCCCTTGAAACATATCACAACAACAGCTCTTCAAAATGACACCATTCAGTGAAAGAAAAGCAGAACTAGGCTAGGTGACATATCAGTGCACTATGCTTTTTAGGAAACACACCCTTGCTTGTGGGTTCAAAATATCTATCAATAAATCTACGCTCCTGTCTCTGATGTTAGAGTTCAACCATCAAAAACCTCTGCCCTCAGAAAAATGGCCCTATTCACCCTTAGAATCTCTCTGTCAACAATTCTTCACAATGATACAATGTAGTAAAAAAAGAAGAAGCAGACCTAGGTTGGGTGTAAAATCAGTGTACACAGTGGTTTAGACAATACACTCTTTGCTTGTGAGTTTGAGAGATAATAATGACAGAGTTTTATAGAAGATGTCAAGCTCTTTGACAGAGATTATATGAGTTTTCTACAACGGAAATCCCCTCTTAATCAAAACACTGCTTTTTACAGGAAAACCTCGGCCCTTTGATCGATTTGAGGAAGAAACAAACTAGCCCTCTACCTCAAAACCCGTATCTCTATATGTGCTCTTTGAATGACCAATTCGGCCTTTATCATATTGCAATAGTTCAGTTTACTGTGTAGAAAGGCTGCTTTTGTTTTTAACAATAATGGAAAGGTACGGGGTTTTTAAACATTCTTGTCATTTATCAACATCTTGCAATCGATGGGGAATTCATAAAAATACCTTAAACTTTGATGGACGCCCGCTTGAAAGCCGAAAATCGTCGGGGGACTTTCAAAATCTGCGGCATCCTTTGGAGAAAACTCGTCGCGCAAAAGGTGCCTGTTCGGTCGTCAGCCGGTGGTCGGCGTCTTTAGCCAGCACGTCGCGCCAACGCATGTGCACGTCGCGCGCCGACGAAGGCCCGTGTAATTTTCCGCCGTGCACGTCGCATCACGAAACTGTGCACGTCGCTACGCCTTTTTCTTAGTGCAAACTTTAGAATTTTGACCGTGACTTCTTGCCTTGGTGTTAGGAGACCGTGAGTTCGTACTCTAGTTTTTTTGAAAGTGAATTTCCCACTCTTACACTTCAAACTTATATCGTTTTTCAAAAAACACTATCAACGGTCATTTCTATTTTTAAAAGGTAAAATAGAACTGTGGTTTGGCTTTCTCTGCGGAGTTTTTTGTTTTTTGAAAAACCTTCGATTCTTTTAACTTTGGTACGTTCAAAACTTGCTTTGGAGATTTGCCAATCATTTGATCACATGTAGATCGCGGACCTTAGCACAGGTGTGAGGTGGAGAACCTCCGGCTTTGTTCTTTGGTGGACCTTTCATTACTAACCTTTGGACCCTAAAACAAATCTCCATAATCTTGGGGCTATTTTTGCCACTGTGTCTAATGGTACAGGTACCAGTGGCTGCATCCTTTATGACCTGCAATGTTCTCCAAAGAGGGGTACTTTTTACTATAATCCCCTGCTTGACAACTCATTATGCCACATCTCTGCCACTGTTTATTTAATACTGTATCTTTGTGCTAAGTCTGCTCTTTGGAATGGTGACAACCGTGTTTGTTTTAAGACTTATAAACAGTGGTAACTTCATCAAAACCAACCTCTTCTGCCTATTCATAAGATTGTATACCCATTTGCCTCCCCATCTGAAAAGACAAGCTTGTAGAATAAGAAAACAGGGCTTTTTGATACACAGTCCTTATTTTGTTCTGATCAGTGTGTTAAACCCCTTTTTGTCAATAGAACCATTTCATGACTGAACTATGTTCATTGTTTCCCTCTCTTGGTGATTGTTTAGCAAGGAAGGGCTATTCATAATGCACCAAAAACATTTGAAAAGCTGTAAACACCATTTCTTGAAAGGCGCCTCTTTGGACCTTTGGTATATGATATTGTTTTGTTGCTTGACCTTTTTCTCAAGGAGAAAGTCTTCTTTTTGGTATCAGTGGCACACATATATTCAATATTGTCTCTTTCCTACTGTAGGTATAGTCTGTCAGCTAGTTATTTGAAATAGGAGTACCAATACCTTTGCATTATCAGCACTATCATTCATCTGTGTAATGACCTTTATTCTGTTTTTGGTATCCTTCCACTGCTTTCTTGTATCAATCAGTTTCAGCAACCTGCAGTAGCTTTGGCCATCTGCTCATATATGGAGGAGGCTCTTCATCAGGTAAGGTATTTGAAGGTTTTTTAACAATTCTTTTCGAGACAGCTTTTCTCTGAAGGTGATGGTAAGTAAACCACTTGGAAAACATCAGTCTTAGCATCTTCACTTGCAAGCATCATTGTGTGTCAGCAAAAACCCTAGCCAGAGTAATACTGTCTCCCTGCACTGTCCTAAGGGTGATTTAGATATTTGGCTTGTTCATCTCATGATTGATTACTTTAACAAATAACCTTTGTGACTATGAAGGTCAGTGCTTTCTTGAAAAACCAAGAACTTTCTCCTGCCTGTGTAATGGCATTGGTTATCATCTGTTCTATTTGATCTTGTGGATAGACAGGGTACTTATGCTTTGGAATTTTCACCAATGACATGCCTTTCTTCATTTCATCAATTCACATGATTTTGAAAGTTTGAGATGAGCTCCTTTATCAGACCAAACTCCCCTTTCCTTTGAGCTAGCAAATTTCCACTATATTCCCGTTATGATCATCAGTCATATTCATAAAACTTGGAGTCCCTGTTTCATTTGTTGCAGTTCAAATCAAACCTGGATCTTTGCAATCATCTAAGTCAATCTTTGCCCGCGCCCTCTGCTTATGGATGAAGGAGGCGCCCTAACCCTCTGCTTGTAAATGAAGGAGGTTCTGGGCCTTGAAAATTAACCAGTTTGCTGAGACAGTGGTGACCTTTTTCCTGTGATTTTCATGCTGGAAAGAGCTGTGAATTCCAGATGAGTAGCTTTCTGTTTTGCAGACATATCTAAAGGCTCAAGTTACATTTAGAAGCAGTTGTTCCTCTAACTGTAAACTCAAACATTTACTCCATGAGATGAAATATATTTCCTGCCTTTGTAGAACCATAGAACACTGTGAAAGACCTAATAGTCAGCTTGAGGTTGGGTTTTATGCAGTGCTAAGATCTAGGGGGTGTGAGTGGCGTGACTTAAGGCTGCTTATCAATTTCATTTGCAAAGTAAGGGATCGGTCATGGCAGTTCTTTTGCAGATGGGGGCTTTTTGGCTTTTTGAGGATTTCCAAAGGTGAAATGTCCTAAATGCCACTTCCTAACATAGGGGAGACTTTTTGAAGCAGATGTGGATTTGCTTTTTAAAGCTGATGGGCAGGTCAATAAGGCTGAAGCTAGATAGGATTGTGATATGAAGTTTTTTGATTTCGACATGGGCGAACTGAAAAGGTAGAAAGGTGAAAAAAGTTTTAGGAGGGTTTTCTAGATGACATATTGACATAAGGAAATCAGTTTCTAGAAAACTCAGCTGTAGATATAGTCATCACTAACATGTAAAAAATACTGATGGCTAACATTACCCAGTAATTATTCTCCATAGGACTACATATTCATATGTCCTCTGGCCTTTTATGTAGTAACAACATTTCATATTTCATGTACTTGGTCATTGAGGCTTGTTTTTCCTAGCTTGACTGTCTTTTTCCTCGAGATCTTGTACTCATTTCTCTACTATAATGTGAAATAAAATGGCTCTATGATCTGCTCCTATTGATGTATTGATATTTTACTATATTTTCCATTTTTATGTGCTATATTCCTATTTTTCCTAATTTGGAATATTTCATTCCACGTAACACCTGACCATAGATTGGGCTGAACCAAATCTCTCTTTCATCCAATCACCCTTGTTTCCATATTCCAAGACAAAGCCAACTACGAATTCCATAGGAAAACCACCTCAACCCTCAACCACAGTGATTCTACCTCTATGGTCTTAAAATCACTAACACTAACCAGATCGGTCTCTACCCAAGTTGTTCGAGGCTCTAAGAACTAGTAACACAAGCCACAACCTTCTAGGGCTCTAGAGCATTTGTTCAACTTGGCTATAGGGACTAGTAATTCAACCAACCAAGGGCTCCAAAGTGTTTGACACAACATAGGTTCCAGGACTAGTGACTCAACCCAAGTTATTACTGGGCTTCCAAATCATTTGTTCCAACCCATAACCATAAGGAAAATACGCACCAATCATAAAAAAATCAAGTGGAAAAGCCCACAACACCATGGTTATCTAGGAAATGGCAAGGAAAGGTTGAAACCACTTTAAATTCAAGAAAATATCCCTACCAATGATAGCACATAACTAGAAAATCGCATGCATATGTCATGCATCGATAAACTAGCAAGGAAATCACACATGCAACTTGCTACCTTTAAAATAATCTAGTTGTAGTTGTTTATCCAATTGTCTCCTTTTTCTTTCCATATTTCATTTTCCTTCTTTCTCCAATATGAGTTAATGCTCAAGTGCTACAAAAATTCTCTAAGTGTGCAAGAGTATGAGAGAATGAGAGAATGAAATGAGAGATCTAAAACTAAACTAACAATACTACTAAATTGATCCTTAGAAGCCTTTTTATTATTGAGGCCTAAATTTTCTCCCGATTTTCCTCCATTCTTCTGCTAATTTCCTTAGCATGCAAATACATGTCTATTCACCTTCCTTTTCTCCTATTTTCCTTTATTTCATAAATAAAATGCCAATTATTACCACTTTTCCTTTGTCAATTCCTTTTTCCAATTTCCATAGCCATTAATTAATCACAAGTGATACCCATCACTATGTTTTTTCAAAAATTTAGCTTGGAATATGTGTCACATGATCATCCAGGAGGATCTTGTTCAGTACAGATCGACAGATTTCCAAGTACAATCAACATCTGGTTCAGTCTCCAATCTGCCAGTTTCATCAGTATCGTCCAAAGAAAACGTCCTCAAGTTGATCATGGTTAAAATTATGTCATTAGTGATAAATATTTTGTAAGGGGTCAAAAGGCTAAGTTTATGTAAAGGAACTAAATCTTAGTCCTATTCCTAAGCTCTAACCCTAGTGCAAACCTAAGTGCTAGAATTATGGTTTTAATCCCTACTGTAAAGCTAAGGTCTAAGGTGAAAGACATGTTGTAAAACATTAAACCTAAGAAAAACCCACTTGCGGACTATATATTAAAATCAAATTAAAACATTACATAGTGCTAACCATAGTCCTAACCGCGCAAGTCAAAACCGTGTCAGAGAAGCATGTGACAGGTTGTAATGGATGACAGTTGTTAATGCATAGTGATAAGACCACGTTAAAACCGCCAGCCTAACCATATCAAAGGTCTTCAACCATGTGACTAGTCTTAGTTAGACAGAAGTGGATAAATAAGATGGTTAAGCAGTTGTTGGGTTTTCAAACTATGTTCACCGTTTTCCATGTGACAATAAAATATCGTGACCACCAGGTGTAGGTGGAACCACTGGAGCTGACCAGAACCACAGGATAGACCGCACCGGGATTGTTGTTATGTAACAGTTATTACCAAAATCGCCGGTGCAAATCGTAACCACTGGTGCTATTCCTATCCACCCGCATTGTTCACGTGCCTTGTAAAACTTCTTCCGCATGGTTATCAAGCCACTCAGTTAAAGATTTTATTATATAGTTTATAAATGGGTTTTTTATTTAAAATAGTGCTAAGGTCTATCCTTTATCCTAGGTATTCAATAGTAGATATGGATTCGAGACCTCATCACCAATTTTGCTCAACCAATCGTTATTTTTGGCATTCGAAGGTTTTATGCAGACTTATTTAAACCATGACAAAGCTTCATGAAGGAAAATGGATGTTTTGGAACTTCAGTTTTCAACAAGATAGAGGCAGTTTTTTTTGTCGCATTGCTCAGCTGTTGGGTGTCAGAATTGAGTGCAAAGACAGGCGTCGGAAAGGTGAGAGAGATTAATTTCTATTTACAGAGTACAGAAGTGCCGACGATCATAGTCATTCTATTTCATTTATTTGTAAATAAATTCCTCAATATCAATCCTAATAAAATGGACACCCACTTGAAAGCAGACCCAGAGATGTAGTCCACCAAGGACGAACTCCACAATCAATTGTTTTCTTCTTCTTCTCTCTGTTTATTGCTATGATTTAATCATTTATTTTATGCTTGTTTATGTCATCTTTCATTAAATCTTTCTTCAGTTAACAATCAATCTAAAGGACAAACTAATGAAACTACCTAAGCACTTTATTCGATCACATTCAGATAATATTTGGTATCAGAGCAGGTTGTGCTTTTTAGTTTGCTTTTTAGTGGATGTTAACTAGGTTGGGATTGCAACATGGAAAATTCAAGCTTGAGGAATTCGATCCAGAGATCGGAAAATGGAAATTTTTTCATCAATCAACGATGTCAGGGACTGAGACCGTTGAGACTCCTGAAGCTACTGAAAAGAAACCCATGGATGAGAATCAAATCTAGTAGATGTTTCTAAACATGTAGAAAATGTTGGCAGAATTATATGGAGACAAGAATACGAGAGATTCAGCCTCATCGTTGTTGGTATTCAGGTAGGGATGATCGATCCACCCTAATACGACATTAATCTTATCAATCCGGGAGCGTATCCTTTCAAGGCTACGCGCAAGGTATATGCAGGAACAAACGCTCAACCATTCAACCGAGGGTTTACAATAAAAACTCAAAACATTGCCGTGAATTAACTTAATATAGAACATTCAAAAATCTAAATTAGCAACAAATAAAGTAAAACCATAGCATAACAGAAATAAATCCACACATATACACAAATGTATCACCTGATCAGAAGAGCGGGCCAAACTCTTTGATCAAGGCTGCGTTAGCTACGAAATGCTTTGGAGAAGTAAAACCATATGCGTTTTATTAATATATGAAATGTGATTGTAGCCTTCTCTTCAGAACTCCCGAATTACAGGAACAATGTCCATTTTATACACAATATTAGGGAATAATGGATTTCCCTAAAACATGAGAATCGTGTGTTCAAAAATGGACTCTGGTTGAAACGGCATGAACAATAGCTACTCTAAATGGAGCAAAGGGCTGAGATTAGAGCCAGGGAGTCATGGTCCAGTTGCACATTCCCCTTTTGGCTGGCCGTTACCGATTCTTGCTACGATCTGCTGGAGCGAGGGTTCCTATGTTCAATCTATAGCCAAACACAAACCTTAGTGCTACAATTAGGTAAAACCCCGTGATTTTACTTCATTAATCAAAATATCCCAATCAGACAAGTCAGGGTATTTACCTCAGAAGTTTATCATAACAAATGTGGGTAAACTAAGAAAAAAGGGGCCAAAAAGGATGAAAAAAGTGGGCAAAGAAATAGCCAAATTTGGTGCCCAACATCTCCCCCCAACTAGCCTTCTGCATGCCCTCATGCAGCCTGCCAACCCCATAGATCTGGGTTCTGCAACCTATGAGCTTCATGAAGCCCGGAAAGATCATACTCCAGAGTCATTTCTGTCCCTAGGACCTTAAACCCATCTGAAAGAAGAACCTCCTTCCACCAGTCTGTCGGAACATTATAAGCTGGAGTATAGACTTTTGACGGCAGCCAAAGAACAAGATACTGAAATTGAGGCCCCATCCACTGGGTACCACATGTTTGGATACATGCCACGTACCTTGGTACTTGAGTAAGTACTCATGCAAAATTGGGTGCCCCAAAAGGCTCCCTTCTTCTGACAGCTATTGGTGACATCATCCATCTCCTCTGACAAGCATCTAGGTCTTCCTTATGAAAAATAGTTATTTGATTGACACAAAGATCAAGACACCACCTTTGTGTCCTCAAGATTCTGGATTTTTTTTCCTCAAACTTCAAAAAGGCATAATGCCTGTTGAATACAGTATCTGACCTTTCATACTCTGCCCTTATTATAAATGGCTTAGTGACTTGGTTAGATTCAAAAGTGTCACAAGCCTTCCACCAATGAATTTTATTGAAAATATAAGAGGTGAGGGCCCTCAGATGAATGTCCCCCACATATGGGACCGGATTAAAATTCCTGTCCAACCGTAGCAAATACCCATGCAAATAAAGCTCACACATCAACTGCTGAGTTGGCACATCGTGATTCCTCATAATCTGGAGGAATTGTACACCATCCTCAGTCTCATAGCTAACCTCATTGTTAATGCTTTCCATGCAAAATAAAAGAAAACGTTCATGCAAAAACAAAGAATAGAAAGAAGAAGGGGGGTGACATGGCATCACCTCTTGCACCAGACTGAACATTTGTTCCTTATCATTTTTCAGCTTGGCCACCTGCTTTTCTAGCTGCTCCATCTTGAGCTGATGCTTGGCATGCCTCAACTTCATAGTATCCATACACTCCACATATCCAAATATGGTTGCAAAGGCTTTCTCTTCAGTTCTTTCAATTTCATTCTTATACTGTGCCGCAGTGGATTTCCATGTCTGTATCTCGGCCGTTAGGGCATATTCTCGGGCTTCAAAGAGCTGTTCGAGTGGTTCTGTCTTAGTTCCCACTTCGACCCTGTCAACCCTGGGTCTCTTGGCTCTCCGTCTATACCTGTTTATCTACTTATGCATCTTATACACTCTCCTCCTCAAATTCCTCACTTCCATTTTCAACCGCATCATTTCTTTAAACTGATGTTGATATCTTTTCTTGATAGGTGGCCTTCGTGACCTACCCAGCTCTTCTTCCTCTTGTTTCACCTGTACTTCCTCGGCTCCGACTGTTGGAGGTGAGTTCCTAGGAGTTGCCTCTGCCAGGTTGAAAAACAGTCTGATTTCCACTGCCTGCCCTTCTTCTATCCTTTCTTGCTTTACCCTTTTTATACCTTTGTGTGCCACTAGTGGATTCATCAGGACCTCTTCACTTGGTCCCTCCTCTCCACCAATGGTTGTTCCTTCTTCAAGTACATCTTCCTTAATCACCGATGGCCAAGTAGAATCCCCTTCTACTGATGTGCCTACTGGTGTTTCTTACAGCCGCAATCTTCGTTTCAAAATTGGAGGCAATGGAATGGCCATGTTTTCTGCTTCTCTTTGCTGTGGGGAATGGGTTACCCACACCCCTTTTGGAAAAAATACAAGAAACTCGAACAGATTTTCTCCATCCACTCCTAGGGTTGGCACTAGTTCTTGTGGAGCAGCTTCGGCCCCACTGCTCGCTTCACCCACCATTTCCCTTGCAGCTTCTGTAATCGGGGTAGTCATGACTATTTCCTCCATAGGTTCCACATTAACAGGAGATCCCTATGGAGTGGCCTTTGTGCAAAATACTCTATCTGTTTGCTAAACTGGCTTCATGGACTAGGCTGGTTCTTATGGAGCAGCCTCAACCGAAGTGCCATTAAGAATTTCTGCAACTTCAATTTGTTCGGCTTGCATTTTTAAAGCCGACTCCTCTTCGCATTCCTCGGCTTCCATCTCCATTTCTTCAGGCTCCTCCTGATCAACATAATCGTCCTCCTCATCTCCATGCATGACCTCATCCTCTTGCATCATGATAAGTTCCTTTTCCCTAGCATCTATAGCAGCTTCAATTTCTTCTTTAGTGGAGTTTTGGAACCACTCCCACGGAATCAGAATCCTATCGATAGAATTCAATACTAATAACCGCACCAGTCCATGGTGGGAAAGGACTGCTAGCACCTACCATGCATCTCGAGCCGAGTTCACCATCAGATTCAAGCTTCTCAAAAGAAAATAAGGTACATTCATCGGAAAGGCTTCTGCTTGGGGAAACCACGGGTATGCTCGTATATGCAGATGGTATTTAAAGACAGTATCTCCCTTCGCAAGTTATGTATTTGATTACAGCCTCTGCAACATCACTCCATGACCGTGACAATGACATTCAATCGTACCCCCGGCCTTTCTGTGCAGTACTCTCCCTGGCTTGAAGAAAATCTTCTAGGAATTCCAAAAGAGGAGTTCTTCTGGAAAACCATCGTTCACCTCTCTATGGTAGTCTGCTAAATTCTGCAGTCATTTCCTCTGTAACTAGGATTTCAAGTCTGTGGACCCGAGAAGCTCCTTCCTCCAAGTTCAGTGCAAATTCCAGCGTAATTTCCTCATCCCAGCCATTAAATCTATCCAAGTAGACATCCCAGCCTACATTTACAAATATCTGACATACTTCCCGATTGCGCCGGATCCTTTATGAATCGTCGGGCTCATGGCACATAGATCGCCCACCCATTGCTGCATAGGCAGAAGAGGCACAATGGCTACAGTCAGCTGGCGAGGGAAGAGTGGCAGGCTCCGAACTGTTGGTGACTGTAACAACATCATGGTCATTTCCAAATATAATGGATAAAATAGTATAGGTATGTTTGAAACAGATTGCAGTGGTACTGTTAGATACATTTTGGTTTTAATACAGAATGTTTACAAGGTGACTGATGTGACTCTTATGCGTGCGAGTACACATCCCCACTTAATGGTATCATTACAAGGTACTTAAAGTCATTAAATTTAATTTAGTAATGGTCATGTGTCATAAGTACCTTTGTTACATACATCGTTAGTTATTATGATGGTACCTCCCCCCAACTTAAAGTGACGGCTGTCCTCGGCGCGCTCTGACTGTCCTTTTTGGAATATTTAATTAAATCCGTAAAAATCAGCGGAGATGTACCTGCAGACTTACCTTAAGGTGGAGTAATAGCAAAAGTTTTTGTCATGAATAGTGAGTAGCAGCAAGATTAAATGATGGTATTAACGGAGTAACAGTAGTAATGGAGTAACGGCAGTTGCAGAATAACGGCAGTGACGGAGTAACCGCAGTTATAGAGTAACAACAGCTATGGAGTAACAGAATCGAAGGTGTAACAGTAGTTTCAGAGTAGCATTAATCTTCAGAGTAACAGCATCGATGGTGTAACAACAACTTCGGAGTCTTCGGAGTAACAGTAATGGTGGTGTAGCAGCAACTTCGGAGTAACAGCAACAGCAGTGTAGCAGCAACTCCGGAGTAACGGCAACTTCGGAGTAACAGCATCATCAGTGTAGCAGTAACTCTGAAGTAACAGCAATAGCAGTGTAATAGCAACTTCGGAGTAACAGCAACAGTAGTGTAGCAGCACTCTGGAGTAACAACACCAACAATATAGCTTCCCTCCTAGCTGAAAATATTTAATTCCTGCAAAACACAAACAAGTGAGAAATAACCACATTTTTTTTTTTTTTTAATGGGGGGTGAGAGTGTCTTCTGTTGCAATAATCATTAAATCAGCTGAATGTGAAAGGGTTTTAACAAAGGCATCTTTAGAGGCTGGACGATGATATAATTTTAGATGGTGTCCATTTACTACAAATGAAGTCTTATTCTCATCAATTGTAATTAATCTGACTGTTCCATTATCAAACACCGTATCCACTTGATATGGTCCCATCCAGCGAGTACGAAGTTTGCCCTTGAAGTCCTTAAATATTGAGTCATACAGTAATGCCCAATCCCCTTCATGAAACACCTTAGTTTTAATAAATTTATCATTCCATTTCATCCTTTGTTGTTGAACAGCAGTGGTCCTCTAGACAGCTGCTAATCGAATCTCTTCTAAATCATTCAGCTATTCCAATCGGTCCTTCTATGATTTTGATAAATCCAAGCCTACTTCCAGGGCTGTTCTGAGTGTGCTAATTTCAAATTCCACTAGAAACATGGGAGATTTCCCATAGAATAATTCGAAGGGGGGAAATCTTGTTGTATTGCGCCAAGTTGTCCTATAGGCCCACAAAGCTTCTGGAAGTTTTTGTTCCCAAACTCGGCAATGAATTGCTACTGTCTTTGTCAAGATATTCTCTAATACCTTGTTTGTACTCTCTACTTGTCCATTTGCCTGTGGATGATAGGGGGTTGTTGTTCTATGTTTGACCCCATACTTCTGCATCAATTTCTCTATCATATGAGATGTGAACTGTGATCCTCCATTTGATACAATTTCTCTAGGAGTCCCGTACCTAGTAAATATTTCTTCAAAAATAAAATCTGACACTACTTTCTCTGTTTCCCTTGTGACTTCTCTAGCTTCCACCCATTTGGTTACATAATCAGTATAAAATAGGATGTAATCTTTTTGCTGAGAGGCTGGGTTAAAGGGGCCAACAAAATCAATGGCCCATCTCTCAAATGGTTCAAGGACTATCTGGGGTTGAAGAGGAATTTCATCTGCTTTCCCAGGTTGTCCCATCCTTTGACAGCTATCACAACTTCGAATATAATCTTGAGCATCACGAAAAATGGAGGGCCAATAGTATCCCATCTACAGAACTTTATGGCCTGTCCGTTTATCTGCAAAGTGTCCTCCACAATGTCCATCATGTGTGGCTTTTAGGATCTCATAAACATCATCTCTTTCAACACAACGCTGAATCTGCTGATCAATCCCTATATGGAAAATATATCCTGCCATCCATGAATAATGGGCACTCTTATGAATGATCTTCCTCTGCTCCTTATAAGATAAATGACGGGGCACTTTACCTGTAGCAAGATAATTAGCAATATCTGCATACCATGGAGTATTAGTAGATACTGCAAAAATATGCTCATCTAGAAAATTATCATCAACTGGTGTATTCTTACCATCATGTTCTAACCTAGATAAGAAATATACAACCACATTGTCCTTCCCTGGTTTATCTACAATATTAATATCAAATTCCTGGAGTAGCAACAACCATCATGTAACACGACCAAGGGTAACAGGTTTATTCATTAAATACCTGATAGTAGCATGATCAGTGTGCACAAAGGTAGAATAACTGGTAATATAATGCCAGAACTTGTTGATGGCATATACAACAGCAAGGAATTCCTTCACAGTCACCGTGTAATTTAATTCATTTGGAGCCAAATTTTTACAAACATAGTAGAATGCATAAGGGACTTTATCTTCTTGCTGTCCTAATACTGCACCAATTGTTGTTTGAGAAGCATCTGTATGAATATGGAAAGGTAACACCCAGTCTAGTCCCCTAAGAACTGGAGCACTATAGACTAATTCCTTAATCTTTGCAAAGGCTACCTCACAGTCCTCTGTCCACACAAATTCTGAATCTTTTGTCAGTAATTGAAATAATGGGTGGGCTACTTTTGCAAAATTTTCGATAAAGCGCCTATAATAACCAGCATACCCAATAAAACTACGTACCTGTTTGGTTGTTTTAGGTGTTGGAAAGTTCATAATTACCTTTAATTTTGCTGGGTCCATCTTGATTCCTTCAGCTGAAATAAAATTTCCCAGAACAATTCCTTGTTCCATCATCATGTCACACTTTATTGTGCTTAGGGAAACACGCACTTGTATGCACATTTCAAGGATTTTTTCTAAATTTTTCAGCCCCTCCAAGAATTATTCCCCATAGAGAGTGAAATCATCCATATAGATTTCGACACCATCACCTATTAAATCATAGAAGATTCCCAATATTTCCCTCTGAAATGTTGCAGGGGCATTACATAGGCCAAAAGGAAGGACCTGATATGCAAATGTTCCCCATGGGCATGTGAAAGTGGTCTTGTCTTTATCTTCAGGAGAAATTTGAATTTGGTTGTACCTACTAAACCCATCCAAAAATGAGAAAAATTTCTTACCAGCCAATGTGTCTAAGACTTGATTGATAAATGGCAGAGGGAAATGATCCTTCTGTGTTGCCTTGTTTAACTCTCGGTATTCCACGCAGATTCACCACTTACCATTTTTCTTAGGAACCATTACCAGTGGTGAAACCCATTGGCTGTCTGAGATAGGGTAGATAAACCCTCCATCTAGTAATTTCTAGAGCTCTTCTTTCACAATATTTTTTAATGCCGGGTTCATCCTTCTATGAGGCTGTCTTATAGGGCGACAATATTATTTGATGTATATATGATGGGTGCACAAATTATCAAGGATCCCTTTCATGTCTGAGTAATCCCAGGCAAAAACTTCCTTATACTTCTGAAAAACATCTATTAGTTGCCTCCTCTGGGACTCCGACAGACCTAGATTGATATTCAAGGTTTTTCCTGGTTCTATCTCCACTTGGATGCTTTCATGAGGTGCATCAACATCTTCTTCTAATTCTTCTGCTATCTTAATATCTTCCTGATTCTCACAGCTTAAAATATATTCTAATGCTTTCTCATTTAGTTCTAAAATGTAACAAGGATCATTCATAAAGGAAGTGATCACATCATCTTCTGATTCCATCCTCAACTGAAGGGCCTGACCGATAGTAAGGACCGGTCTCACCTCTTCCTCTTGTTCTTCAACTTCCAACATAGATACAGCCTCCTTGATGGCTTCTAACTTCTTGGATGCATCTGGTTCTACCAGTGGGTACAGCACCAAATTCTTGGTGTTATAACCATTGGAAATGATCATATTTCCTTAACGACATCCAATATAAGCATCTGCAGTAGCCAGCCATGGCCTCCCTAAAATCAAAGGGTGGCCTCCCACTGAAGACTGTGTATGCAACACCAGGAAATCAACCAGGTAATGCCATGCATCTACTGAAATTGTTACATCCTCCAGCTTTCCCACAGGCTTGACTGTAGACCTATCTGCCAATTCCAGCACTGTGGGTGTATACTTCAAATTCTGAAGGCCTAATGTATGCATGGTTTCAGTATGATGACATTGATGGTAGCACCCAGGTCTACCAGTATGTTTGGAATCTCTACCCCATTAATCTGTACTGTCAGCACTGGGTTTCCCGAGTCTCCATAATTTACTGGTGTTGATTTCCCCATCATGAAGTCCGATAGCTTTCCCATAACATGTATAGTGAGGGGGTCCTTAGTTTTCTTTACAGATTTCTTAGAAAAATACTCCCTAAGGGTCTTTGCATATATTGGCACATCTTTCATGGCTTGTAACAAAGTAATTTTAACGAATAAATTCTATAATTCTCCGAGTAATTCAAATTCAGCTTGTGGACTGGATTTACTCACAATCAGTCTCTCTCTGTAGGGTGGTTCAGGTTGAGATTGTTTTACAGGAGGCGCTTTAGCAGTTTGTTTTGGTTCTTTATCAGTTGTTTGTGCCTCTCTGTCTTCATTATCAAGCTGTTCAATGATAACCAGAGGGGGTTGAGTATTAACTGTTCGGCCATATCACAAATTCATTTCATACAGATCTGTTGTAGAAATGATATACGAAGGCAGATTAAGAACATTGGCTTGATGAGCTCCTTTGTTATTGGGGTTAGGGTTAGGCTGCATTGGAAGCTGAGGATGGACAGGTTGGTTACCAGGAGGCAAGGTGGAGGGTAGTTGGAGCTGTTGTGGTATCTGTTGTTGTGGCAGCTGCTGAGGGAACTACCCCTTATATGGTCCTCGCCAAGTTGGAGCCCATGATGAGCTCATACTAGCCTGAGGGTTCCATTGTTGCCATAGTGGGTGCTGGTACTATGGCCACATAGGGGAGCAAGGTATGGGTTGGGGATTCATATTATAATTATTGAAATACTGAGATGGATCCAGATACATACCTTGATTTCCCATTGGTGGTTGAAATTACCACGGCTTCCTGGCAACCATAAGATACAGCTGCTTCGTGTCCTCCCCTGCTCCTTGAAATACCACTTTCAGGCCTCGCAAGGAAGGGCATGAGTTGGTAACATGATTTAACTCACAGATGACACACTTATCTATAGAATTTAATGGAAATTCCCTTTCTAAATGATTCTTCTTGCATTTCGGGGCAGAAGATTGCCATAGCCCTTTCCTGCTCCAACTGCTTCTGCCTCACTTGCAAAGTATCCATCTGTGTTGACAAGTTACTAAGAATATATGTCTTCAGGTTGTCTAACAGGTTCCCAATTTCTGCTTTCGTAATACCCCTGGTAGATCCTTTTACTGAACAAACCCCTGATCTATTTCTTGCAAGCCCTCTTGAGCATTGGATACACAAGTTGTTGGGAAAAATACTGAGAGGGGGGGGTGAATCAGTATTTAGGGCAAACTAAAACTTTTTACTTTTTCATGCTCTAAAACCCATACGCTACTTTTCTGAAGCCAACTAGCGTATACACGTGGATATCCTTCATAAAACTCGCGTATACACAGAGATCTAATTATGCCATTAGTTCTTCACTTATATCATTCCATCATTCATTCATTAGATGTTTTATAAACAGTAAACATGTGCAGTAAGAACAGAATAAACCATCACACAAAGCATCACACATGAACACCAGGATTTTTAGGTGGAAACCCAAGTCGGGAGAAAACCACGGCTGCAGTTGCTCAGCCTTCAATATTTTATTATAGAGAAAACATCTTACAACATATGTGCTGGTGCAGACTCCTACCAGCACGCAGGCACCCACCTGTGCTCGTTTACCAGCCTCTCCTGGAAGGGAGCTCCAACCCCCTGACTCGTTTACCGGCCTCTCCTGGAAGGGAGCTACGACCCCCTGATCTCGTTTACCAGCCTCTCCTGGAAGGGAGCTACAACCCCCGATCTCGTTTTACCAACCTCACCTGGAAGGGAGCTCGACCCCACGGTAGAGGCTACAACCCTCGGCCACCTCTATGGACCACGTTTCATCAATTTTCATACTTTGGATCCAAAGCATCCTTTAGAGGTTACCACTTACGGGACACGTTTCATGTATTTTTAGGCCCGGACCCACTCCATTCATTTAAGTCAACATACATCACCAACGAGATACTTATCGGCACGGATCGGATAAGCGACACGCGAGAACGGATCGGACATTTCCCATGCCCCTTTGGCGACAAACCCGGATTTTGCATCTGGCTTTTACCTTCCTATGTCGTAGCCTTATATGTGCTTCGTTCACATTAAACCAACGTATACTTACATGCAAAATTTGAGCTTATTTTATTGCGCATACGCGCTTTCTCTTCAGCGAAGCCGTGTATATACGCGCTTCCTCCACGGCGAACTAGCGTATAGATCTTCAACCATTATAGAGCAGCATACTTCTTCAGATCAGAGATTCAGTTCAGAATTACCCTTTTACTTCAGACAGATGTTCGCCTCATCTCATATCTAATCATTCCATCAACAGATCTAGCAGAGACAAGTACATTTCAGATCTAGATCCCCTTCTTCATCACTCCTTCATCGGTGCATCATACATTCAGATCTTTCATTCAACTATAACCCTTTCCATTCAGATAAACTTCAGAGAGAAGTATTCATTCAAGCTCAGACATCTTGCACCCACACTCATGATTTGCACAATGAATTTCTTCTCCTTATATAGGTTTACCCTTTTTCAATACCATGAGCCAAAACCACATTACTTCCGATGGTATTCCTGGACGGGGTCATTTAGACAAATCATTACCCAATAAAATGGGTCAATACCATGGTGGTTACCCCTGGTTTTTCACTTTAAGAGCGCTTTTGCCCATACGCGACTTGGCACGTTGATTCCCGCGTGCATACGCGACTTCTCCTAGGAAAATCCGCGTATGCCTAGAGACATACTCTTTTCATCAAGATTTAGCACATGCTGAATTCCTTTCTTCATTGCCTTCTGTACACACTGTAGATACATCAGATTTACTTCATCAAGAACATATTCTAACAAGCACAACTTCATCAAGTAAGTTGCCATCATCTTCATCAAGTGGGTTGCCATTCAAGAATAACACTCAGCATCATATGGCTAGCAAACATCATTTCATATCAGATTTACATCATTTACTAAGTCCAACAGGTCAAGAATAACTTCATCAGGTGGTTCGCCATCAAGGACAACACATGTCAATAGTCACATGTCTTCATCTTCATTCAGTGGGTTGCCATCAAGGACAACACTCTGCATCATATTGCCAACAATCTCCCCCTTTGGACTTGATGGCAACCACGATGGTGTTTGTTTACCACAACAGATAGGTACATTAAGAATACAATGATACCATGTTACACTCCCCATTTTTGACACCATTATTTCTCTTCATTCAAACACCATGTCACTCTCCCCCTTTGACATCAAGGGAAAAGGGTGGATCAAAACCAACATACTCTCCCCCTTTTCTCCACATGTGGAAGAAGCGTTCTGCAGATCTGATATATACTGAAGTGACCAAGCTCCCCCTGAGTTCATGCTGAATCTTCAAACATATTTTTCAATGAAGTATATGACTCTATGAACTTCCTATCACCAAGGACTCATACTTACATCAAATATCCAACCAAGTGGATTTACATATGAGACTCAAATACCCAACCAAGTGGGTTTACACATTTCAGTTCAACTACCCAACCAAGTGGGTTTTACAAATTTGACTCAGCTACCCAACCAAGTGGGTTTACAAATTTTTGACAAGTCCTTACATGACTGAAATTTACAATTTGACATCATGGGTCTCAACATGACCTTTTCATCAAAATACAAATATGACTTTTCATAACCAACACCAGAAAGTCCTCAAGAAAGAGAACATATTTCAGAACCATCATAATGCCAATAATGCATTATACTCAGCAACGCTAATGCTCCCCCTGATACTGTGCATCCAAGCATCCTTTTCATATGACTAAGGCTCCCCCTTAGTTTGTGCATCCTGAACACTTTTACCAACAAATCATCAAGGCATCTTTACCAAACATTAGAAATAGAATTATGAGAACTGGAACACCACCAGAGATACCAAACAGTATCAGAGATACCAAACAGCACTGCAGCTGTGCTGAAGAAAGCTGCCCCAAACAGAAAATTGTCAGCAATCAGACATACGCAGTTTTATGTGCATGAACTCGCGTATATACGCGACTGTGTTTCAGGAAACCGGCGTATCCAATTCCATTTTCTAAATTTTAATCAGATCTCATCCTCTGTGAGAAAAAGCCAGTGTTCAGCTTCTTTCTGAGATATTTGAATGCTTCCTTGGACTACAGATAGATAGAACAGTGTAGTTGTGTCTTCAAGCGTCATCCACTGGTTGTAGCATAAGCCCATTAGTAACCAAGCCTTCAGATTCTTTGCAGCATCAATACAATCTTTCCAAGAGAGATTATCATACCAGAACAACATTTTCAACTATGTGTCAATCATCCATGTGGTCCAATATCACCATGATCTTTAAGATTTAACATGAAGTAACATATGTAGGGAAAAGATCTCAACCATAGTAACAAACTATGCATGATCTATTCTTATCTCTGAATCATAAGACTTCTAATTCATCCATGTGTGAGCACAAAAGATATTTTTCAGCAAACAAGGCTCAAAATCTCATCATAATAAACCATGTACCAAGTCATCATCATTTAAGCATGAGTATCTCAATAACCAAAGAATAAGCAGTCATAGTGCAAACAGTGCAATCATTAGTATTCAACCTGCTGCTCCCCCTGAAACAATGATCCTCCTTAACTTGTGCAACAATCAGACTGATGCTCCCCCTGAACCTCTGCTCCAGATCTTCAGCTATCATATAAATTCTCTTATCATCAATGCATACGCGACTGTGTCTGCTGTAACTCGTGTGTATATGCGACTTTTGTTCATCTAACCCGCGTATGGAAAGTGAAGCATAGAAATTTTTCATCTTCCTTCATCTCCTCCTGAACTTGTACCTCCTGTACCTGTCTTTTCCACATCAGATGCGCTGTCAGAAGTAAACATAACCAGAGTAATCAAATAAACCATGAGAGTCATCATACATTGCTCCCCCTGTGACGATACATTACTAACTCTCATAATGTATCCCACATCATTCCTGCAGTCAATAAGAAAAGTCAGCTTCAGAAGCGGATGACTGCAGTAGGGTCAGAATTCCCTACGTTTCTGATCGGTCTTCCATCTTTTTCCAGATTTGTTTGAACTTTCTATTTGTGTGCTGGAAGTTATCCAATTTCTCATATCTGTTCAACCTGAATTCCTTTTCTACATGTCCATACTTGTTACAAGAATAACATCTCATGTGTCCAGAGAAATAAGCACAAGAATCATAATGATTATTTCTTATCTTCCTCCTTTTAAAATCAGCTACTTTATGTCCATACTTGTTACACGAAAAACAATATCCCTTGAAGAAACCAGAGTACCTTTCTATGTAGGGTCTGTTAGTTTGTGGCTGAAATGATCTGCTCCTGCAATTTGCTGCAACATGCCCATAATTATGACATTTAAATCATTCAACATTATTGACTGATTTCCTTTGAGATTTCATCATTGATGGTTGACCTTTTGTCTCTTTCAACGCTTCAGGTTTTTTATTGACATCCTCTGAGGTTTTTTCACTTCCTTGTGAGCTAGATTCTCCTTTAACAGTTTCATGGAAACCAAGACCAAGTTTGATAGCAGGAGACCTTTGATTACTCATAATATTGTCCAAAATGTTAGTACTATCTTGAAACCTCAAAAGTTTAACCTTTTCTTCTAATTTACCTTTGAGAATGTTTACCTCAACCTCCAGGGCTTGACATTGCTTTGTCATGCTTTCTTCTTTCCTTCTTCCATCTTCTACTTGATCCTTCAGATTTAGAATTTCTTCTTTCAACCAATTTTCGTTTTCTTCACATGTTTGTTGCAACTCTTCATTCTTCTTATTTGATTTTTCCAGATCTTCTTTGAGAGAGATGATTTCTGCTTCAAGGCCTTCCTTTTCAAATGTTTGTAGAGGTTCCTCATTCTTCTTACTTGATGCTTCAAGATCTGCTTGCAGAGAGATGATTGCAACTTCAAGTCCTTCATTCTTCTTGCTTGATTTTTCGAGATCTGCATTTTGATCGTTGATTTCTGCTTCTAGTTCTTTAATTCGATTGGATGCATAAGTATGAAACCTTTGATACTTGTCCACCTGTCCATTTAGCATCTCTATTTGATCTTTCATTTGAGAGATCATCTCTTTGTAGATAGAATCTTTCTTATCAATTTCATTTTGTTGTTCTTCAACTTTGATCTTGATAGCTTCTTCTAGATCCACAACTTTACTTTCACTTTCTAGATTACTATCAGATTCATCTTCTTCAATTTTTGCTATACAGGTTTTCTGAGACATCTCCTTGCTTTGAGTAACCTTCTTCTTTTTCTTCTTTGCCGTGAGCACTTGTAGAGCTTGGTCAGAATCTTCACTTTCACTATCATAATCTTTTCATATACAGTTAAGTAAAATACAAGAACAACGATTAATACCTGTTTTATCTCCTTCAATTTCTGCTATACATGATTTCTGAGATGTCTGTTTGCTTCGAGCAACCTTCTTCTTTTTCTTCTTTGCCATGAGCACTTTCAGATCTTGGTCAGAATCTTCTTCATCTTTACTGGACACTTCAAGAAAGTCATTGTTCTCTAGAGCATCCACAAACGTATCGTTTTCTTCTCTTTGTTCAAATGCCATGAGAAGTCTAAGATTTCCTTCACGTTCTTCCTCACTATCAGATGACCCATCACTGTCTTTATTTGCATAATAACTCTTCCTCTTTTCAAATTGTTTCCCTTTACCATGTTTTTCTCTATAAGGACATTTAGCAGCATAGTGACCAACTTTTCCACACTCAAAACATTTGAAAGGAAGCTTACCTTTGAATCTTCCAGTTCCTAGTTGGAGTTTTCTCACGAAATTCACTTCTTCTTCATCGGATATATAGCTGGATTCTTTGACAACTTCCTTTTCTTTTCCTCTTGCAGATACCTTAAAAGCAGCTTCTTTGATTTGAGAAGGACCTCCTTGTCTCATTTCAAAAGCAGTCAGAATACCATGTAATTGAACAATAGTAAGAGTTTGCGGATCTTGCCTTTCTTCAATAGCTGAAACTTTAGAGTCAAATTTTGAAGTCAAGGATCTTAAGACTTTTTCCACCAGAGTAGTATCGGTTATGGTTTCACCCAAATTTCTCATCCGATTTACAATATCATCTAGACGAAGAAAGAAGCTGGCAACACTTTCATCACTATGCATCTTCAAATTTTCATATTCAATTCTAAGAGTTTGGAGTTTTGCACTTTTTACCTTTGTGTCTCCTTCATAGCTTAGAATTATTTTGTCCCATATTTCTTTTGCTGAATGTAGCTGCATCACTTTAGCAAATTCTGATTCAGACATGCTTCCCAATAAGACATTCACTGCTTTGGCATTGATTTCATACTTCTTCCTTTCAGCTGCATCAGTAGGAATACTTGTCGGATATTGATAACCTTCTTCCACGATTGCCCATACATCTGCACCAAGACTTTGCAGATATGATTTTGTTCGTACCTTCCAGAATATCAGATTGCTTCCATTGAAAAGAGGTGACTTTATAGACATTACTCCTTCATGACTTCCCATTGCGACGGATCTCCTTCAGGCGATCAAGCTTCTGCAGAAGGACCTTGCTTTGATACCAATTGTTGGGAAAAATACTGAGAGGGGGGGGGGTGAATCAGTATTTAGGGCAAACTAAAACTTTTTACTTTTTCATGCTCTAAAACCCATACGCTACTTTGTTGAAGCCAACTAGCATATACACGCAGATATCCTTCATAAAACTCGCATATACACAGAGATCTAATTATGCCATTAGTTCTTCACTTATATCATTCCATCATTCATTCATTAGATGTTCTATAAACAGTAAATATGTGCAGTAAGAACATAATAAACCATCACACAAAGCATCACACATGAACGCCAGGATTTTTAGGTGGAAACCCAAGTCGGGAGAAAACCACCGCTGAAGTTGCTCAGCCTTCAATATTTTATTATAGAGAAAACATATTACAACATATGTGCTGGTGCAGACTCTTCCAGCTTGCAGGCACCCACCTACGCTCGTTTATCAGCCTCTCCTGGAAGGGAGCTCCAACCCCCTGACTCGTTTACCAACCTCTCCTGGAAGGGAGCTACGACCCCCCGATCTCATTTACCAGCCTCTCCTGGAAGGGAGCTACGACCCCCTGATCTCGTTTACCAGCCTCACCTGGAAGGGAGCTACGACCCCCTGACTGAAGGCTACAACCCTTAGCACCTCTATGGACCACGTTTCATCAATTTTCACACTGGATCCAAAGCATCCTTTAGGACACCACTTGCAGGACACGTTTCATCATATTTTCAGACTAGACCCACTCCATTCATTTAAGTCCAAACATACATCACCAACAGATACTTATCAACACAGATCAGATAGCAGAAACACAGCAGAACAGACCAGACATTTCATACCCCTTGCTTCAGCAAACCCTAGTTTGCATACGCGCTTTTATTTCACTGATGTCGCGTATATACGTGCTTCCGTTCACATAAACCAGCATATACTTCTGTACAAATTACAGAGCTTATTTTATTGCGCATACGCGCTTTCTCTTCAGCGAAGCCGCGTATATACGCGCTTCCTCCGCGGCGAACTAGCGTATAGATCTTCAACCATTATAGAGCAGCATACTTCTTCAGAGATTCAGTTCAGAATTACTCTTTTACTTCAGACAGATGTTCGCCTCATCTCAGATCTAATCATTCCATCAAAAGATCTAGCAGAGACAAGTACATTTCAGATCTAGATCCCCTTCTTCATCACTCCTTCATCGGTGCATCATACATTCAGATCTTTCATTCAACTGTAACCCTTTCCATTCAAATAAACTCCAGAGAGAAGTATTCATTCAAGCTCAGACATCTTGCACCCACACTCATGATTTGCACAATGAATTTCTTCTCCTTATATAGGTTTACCCTTTTTCAATACCATGAGCCAAAACCACATTACTTCCGATGGTATTCTTGGACGGGGTCATTTAGACGAATCATTACCCAATACAATGGGTCAATACCATGGTGGTTACCCCTGGTTTTGCACTTTAAGAGCGCTTTTTCCCATACGCGACTTGGCACGTTGATTCCCGCGTGCATACGCGACTTCCCCTAGGCAAATCCGCGTATGCCTAGAGACATACTCTTTTCATCAAGATTTAGCACATGTTGAATTCCTTTCTTCATTGCCTTCTGTACACACTGTAGATACATCAGATTTACTTCATCAAGAACATATTCTATCAAGCACAACTTCATCAAGTAAGTTGCCATTATCTTTATCAAGTGGGTTGCCATTCAAGAATAACACTCAGCATCATATGGCTAGCAAACATCATTTCATATCAGATTTACATCATTTACTAAGTCCAACAGGTCAAGAATAACTTCATCAGGTGGTTCGCCATCAAGGACAACAATGCCAATAGCCAGCATGTCTTCATCTTCATTAGTGGGTTGCCATGAGACAACACTCTGCATCATATTACTGACACAAGTCGCGGATATTTTCAAAAGTTTCCTTAGAGATGTCTCCTTTCCCCACAATATTCAACATTTCTATTGAATCTTCTCAGAAAGCCCTAAGGAGGATAACCTTCAAAATTTCTTTGTCCAAGTCAGAATGTCCCGACCTCTGTAAGAGGTACTTGAACCTTTCCACATACTCTTCCACATTTTCATCTTCTTTTTGCGTAAAGTTGAAAAGATCCTCCTTGATATTCTAGGATTTACAATAGTCATGATACTTCTCCAGGAAATCTATCTGCATGCCATCCCATGTGGTAATGGATTTCCCTCCAAGGCCCATAAACCATCGCAGAGCCGTCCCCTTAAGTGTGGAAGGAAAAATCTTCAATTTCTGGGCATGCGTCATATAATCATACCCCCGACACACTATATCAAACTCAAACAGAAATGTGTCTGGGTCCTCTGACACAAGCCCATGGAAATTTGGTAAATATGTCAATGGGATAGGTTTTTTAGGTGCACCTCCTCCCATATTCTCAACGAGAAACTCGATAGTAGAGGTTGTGGGAGCCATGAAAATCTTCCAATAGTCATTGGGGATTTCAATAGGTTCTGTAGGAGATGACTGGGGACTCCTTACTACTGGAACTCGAGTAGCTTTGGTAACGCTCGCCTTATCTCTCGGTGATACAAATATTACTTTGTTCCTACTACCTGCATCTTGATAGTTCAATCCCTCAACGACAACTTCCTCTCCCCTGTTGTAATAATTTGATTCTATCAATACTCTGCTTGTGATTTCTTCTCCTTCTATCCCTAATACAAGATCCTCTTGATCAGGTCCAATGCTACTTGAGCCTTCCGCTAATGAAGGACCCTATTGTACTAAATCGCCAATGGATACCAGAGTATGCACTGTTTGATCTACTGATTTTCCTTTAGATCGTACTCTCCTAGCCCCTGGCCTTATGGATGCACGAGAAGATGCAATGGACTGCGCACTTCTTGATAAGAAGTTGTATGTAAGTCTTTCTTCCTAAATCTGGTATTCCCCTCTTTGGGGCTCTCACTCTGCCCCTCTTATTTTATTCTCTGTTCATACAAAAATTGTTGTGTAACCAGAGATATGAACGCCTTAGAAATAAGCCACTTCGAGGGGGCAACCTCCAATACATTACATAAATGAACAATTCTTGGATGATACAAATGAACAAAACCTCCTTCTATATAGGAGTCCATGGGGCCACAATATAATCCTAGTGGGGCCACAATGTAATCCTAGCCGACCTAACAATAATAATGTGAGGGCACAATAATAACAATATGGGGGTTACAGGGATACAATAATAAAAATAAGGGGGGCTACACTAACATAATAAGGGGCTACGCTATTAATATAGGGACTTAACATGCCCCTCTCCTTCAAACAAGTGTTGTCCTCAACGCTTGATTATTTCTTGATGCTTTTGTATAAAATTCTCATCCTCCCATGTGGAATATTCTACAGGAAATTTATTCCACTTACTGAGATACTCTGAAATTGATCGCACTTGTCAAGTTCTTGTTTCTATGATTTCTTCATAACTTCTGTCAATATGCTGTTGATCTTCCTGTTGTTTTATTTGATTCTGCACCAAAGTTAGGTTATCCTTTGAGAGTTGGAGAACTTTTTGTTGATGCTCAATGTGATCTTCCACTACTTTACCATCCATATTAGATTTTATTTGATCCTTCAAACCATCCAACTTAGCATTCATTTATGCTTTTAAACCATCTATTTCATCTTCGGTTTCTCTTCGTAAGATCAAAATGTTTTGCACTTGGTACCGTAATTTTGATATCTCATACTGCAATTCTTCCTCTTCATGCATCATTGTATAGATTTCTGAGGGCTTAATGGGTATGGAATTATTTTTTGGAGGCATTATATAACCCAAGGCTGATAAATATTCTTCAATATGCCCTTTTAATCACTCCAAACTGCTTTTTCAAACAAATGTTATGCAATTTTAAAAAACAAATACACACATTTTTCTTGCTTTTGAGGAGCTCGATATAGAAATTGGATTACCTACGTGATTGTTGCACTTCAATATCCAAATTTCGGTACCAGTGTATCCCTCTAAATTATCTTTCGAATGCCACAGGTCTGACCTAATTTGGATTTTCCAAGACAAAGTTGTGTCCAATCTCCCACAATGACCTAATTATGGACTAGTTCAGTAGAGCGAAATTGTACGACTTTCCACGTGTCACTTTTTCATCCTTTGTCTCTCAAATTGATAGCCAACAAACTAAAAATTAAGGTGCACTAGAGCCACTTTTACGGAACTCAAATCCACTACCCGAAGAGTTATTGAAATTTTCCCACGATCCTCTTTGAGATGAAATTCGGGGAGCACGAAAAATCACTACCTTCCACAGATCATATCTCCAAAAATATTGCGAACCAAGCTCTGAAATTTTTTGAAGAATTTCCTCAGGATTTCAGCTTCGCACCATACGAATTTCAGATTCTGAACCTTCGTAGAAAAACATTTATAGCGAAAATGCCACGATGACCTGTTTAGGAGCTTGAAAAAAGACCTAACTTCCACAGATGATATCTCCGAAAATATTGCGAACCAAGCTCTAAAATTTTTAGACAATCTTCCTCAGGATTTCAGCTTCGCACCCTAAAAATTTCAGCTTCTGAAACTTCGTAGAAAAAAAGTTATAGCGAAAATGCCACGATGACCTGTTTGGAGCAGCGAAACCTTAGAATCCAAAGCTCTGATACCAAATGTTGTGTAACCAGCTCCAAAAAGAGAAGAAAAGAGATATAAACGCCTTAGAAATGAGCCACTTCGAGGGGGCAACCTCCAATACATTACATAAATGAACAATTCTTGGATGATACAAATGAACAAAACCTCCTTCTATATATAGGAGTCCATGGGGGCATAATATAATCCTAGTGGGGCCACAATGTAATCCTAGCCGACCTAACAATAATAATGTAAGGGCACAATAATAACAATATGGGGGTTACAGGGGTACAATAATAACAATAAGGGGGGCTACACTAACATAATAAGGGGCTACACTATTAATATAGGGACTTAACAAAAATTAATGTGATAGAAAATCTCTACATGAGCCTATAATACTTCGATCCTAAAGTAAGGTGTCAAAGGACCATTCCTTCCTCAAGATAAAAGGATTTAAAAAGAGAAAAATAGCAAGACAAAGACTAGAGTTCCAAACCCAGAGCAGGGCGTCCAAATACTCCTCCCTCCCTAGGACAAGAAAAAGAGGCAGACAATCCACAAAAATACCTAATACCTCCCAAATCTGAAGCAGGGTGTCAAAATACTCCTCCCTCCTCAGGACAAGAAATTGGCCCAAAACTCAAAATAAAAACAAAAACAAACAACCCAAAATGAAACCTACGCTCAGGACCTGAAGCAAAGTGAGAAAACTCGTTCTCTCCCCGGGACGAGAGGTCGACCCTTTGCTTGCCTCAATCATTGCTTACACCTTGTAGCCTCCCGAGCAACGGTGCCAAAATGTTGATATTCAGGTAGGGATGATCAATCCACCCTAATTCGACATTAATCTTATCAATCCAGGAGCGTATCCTTTCAAGGCTACGCGCAAGGTATATGCAAGAACAAACGCTCAACCGTTCAACCGAGGGTTTACAATCAAAACTCAAAACATTGCCGTGAAGTAACTTAATACAGAACATTCAACAATATGAATTAGCAACAAATAAGGTAAAACCATAGCATAACATAAATAAATCCACACATATACACAGACGCAGCACCTGATCAGAAGAGCGGGCCCAGCTCTCTAATCAGGGTTGTGTTAGCTACGAAATTCTTTGGAGCAATAAAACTAGATGTGTTTTATTGATATATGAAATGTGATTACAGCCTTCTCTTCGGAACCCCCGAATTACAGGAACAATGTCCATTTTATAGACAATACGAGGGAATAACAGATTTCCCTGAAACATGAGAATCATGTGTTCAAAAATGGACTCTGGTTGAAACGGCATGAATAGCAACTACTCTGAATGGAGAAAAGGGCCGAGAATAGGCCTAGGGAGTCATGGTCCAGCTGCACGTTCCCCTTTTGGCTGGCCATTACCGATTCTTGCTGCGATCTGCTGGAGCGAGGGTTCCTGTGTTCAATCTGTAGCCAAACACAAACCTTAGTGCCACAATTAGGTAAAACCCCACGATTTTACTTCATTAACCAAAATATCCCAATTGGACAAGTCAGGGTATTTACCTTAGAAGTTTATCATAACAAATGTGGGTAAACTAAGAAAAAAGGGGTCAAAAAGGATGACTAAAGTGGGCAAAGAAATAGCTGAATTCGGTGCCCAACAATCGTCGAAGGCATCAAGGAAGGAAAAGGGTAAAGGCAAGGCAGATAAATCTCCTTCTCCTCCATCATCTCCATCATATTCTTCTTCCTCTTCTCCTTCTAGTTTTGAAACATAAAAAGAAAAGAAACACAAGAGTCCACTTTTTAAACTTGATATTAAGTTTGAATTACTTGTGTATGATGGTGAAATAAACCCTGAGAAACTAGATAATTGGGTAAAATAGCTAGAAGTCTATTGTCGTATTCAAAATATTACTGATGATAAGACAAAGATCTAATTAGCTACTCTTAGAATGGGGGGTACTGCTTTGATCTGGTGGGAAAGTAATACACAGATAGATTTAAAGCGTAAAGGAAAAGTTATTACCTCATGGACTAAGTTTATTAAATCTCTAAAGAAACAATTATATCCATTGGGTCACACACAGCAAGTCGTTATTGATTGGCAGCGCTTGCGACAAGGTAAGGGACAAAATTTTCAAGAGTTCACACAGGAATTAAGAAAGAAAGTGTTAGCACTTGGTATTTATTTGGACACAAAAGAAACTTTGTTGAAGTATATTGGAAATTTGCATTCATATTTGCAACATATATTATTAATGTTCAATCCTAGTGATTTTGATGAATTTTTTGTTCAAGTTATTCATGTCGAATAAGGTGGTATACCATTCAAGTTTACACCAAAGACATCCAAGCAGATAGAAACCGAAGATAGTAAAAAGAAGGGAAATTCAAAGGGAAAGAAGACTGCCAAAGCTCAAAAGGAAGATGATAGACCTACTTGTACACATTTCCAAAGGATCGGTCATGATGAAGCTAGGTGTTGGAAACTTCATTTGGAACTAAAGCCAAAGAAGTTCCAAATGAAGAAGGGTGAAAAGAAGGTTGAAAGACCAATCCAACAAGGCTTGGACTTGGGATCCGATTCAGGTGATGAAGGAAAAATCACTGCTATGGTTACAACAGGTAAAAAAATTTATTCGAGTACTTCTACTTCTTCAAACATCAAACAACAGAATGAAGATAAAAGAATCGAGTTATTTCATATAAGGGTAACTTAAAATCATACTAAGATAGATACATTGTTCGATACAGGATCACAGGAAAATTTGATTTTTGATTCATTGGTTAAACAATTGGGTTTGAAAACACATAATCATCCAAAACCATATCCTTTAGGATGGTTAAAGGAACAATCTCAAATTCATGTTACCAAACAGTGTCAGTTAAAATTTGCAATCACAACTAAATATATTGACGAAGTGGATCTAGATGTGATACAATTAGACATTTGTGGAATTTTCTTAGGTAGCCCTTATCTCTATGACCGTGATGCAATATTTTATAGGAAGGAACATATGTATCATCTCAAGAAATATGGGATTAAGTACATCATTCGAGAACATAAAATCAAAGATCACTTGAATTTAATTAATGCTAATCAAATGAAGTGCTTAATAAGTTCAAGTAAGAGATACATAGTCATGTGGATAAAAGAGCGACATAAGGATCTTATTGATACTTGTTCAGGTTATGGAATTCAGTATGAAGGTAATTTGGTTAAAAAGGTAGATTCATTTCAGGATCTAGTTAAACAACCAAAACATATACTTCATAAAATAGAAATATCACAAGTAAATTATAGAGCATAAAGAAATAAAGCAACAAATTCCAGGGAAGGTTGGAAAAGAATTAATACGACCCAATTCATCTCCATACATTTCACCCATAATTTTGGTTCATAAGCAAAACAGGACATGGGGAATGTGTGTCGATTTTAAAGTTGTTGATTCATTTAAGCAGAAAAACTTCACAGCGTTATTAGATCATCAACAGTCATTTGAAGTTAAAACAGATGCTAGTAATAATTCAATGGAAATAGTGATTCACATATATTATCAGTTGCTTCAATAATTTCAGTCATATACTAAGTTGCAACAATATCACTACAGTTGGATGGGATTTCTTCAGCAAATTCACTTCGTAATAAAGGACAAGGAAGGTGTAACAAGTAAAGTAGTTGATATGATGTCTAGACTGTCTTTGAATGCTTCAGTAGCACTACATAATAGTTCATTGGTTCATGAAAGTATGTAGAACATTATAGTACTGATGATGATTTCGAAGATAATTATGAATCATTAACTCGTGATGCTAAAATAGAAGAAATCAATTATCATATTTATGACAGGTTGTTATATCATCTGGGTAAGTTATGTGTACTGCAAACAGAAAAAGTGTAGGTTATTCGGGAAGTTCATCTTTCTCACATGTATGAAACAATTGTGAAGTACATAAAGGGATGTGTAATGTGTTCGATAAGCAAGCCAAGCAATCGAAAGATTGGTTTTCACATGCCACTTCCAGTTCCTTTGCAACCATGGGGAAACATGGATTTGGTTCAAGGATAGACAAAAATGGTGAATAGGACCGTGATACATATTCTTCGAGGTAACTACAGTAAACATCCTAATTTTTGGGATGAATTTTTAACTTATGTGCATCAAGCTTATAATCAATGTTGGCAATATGATGTAATGTGTTGTCCTTGATGGAAACCTACTTGATGAATTTGTCCTTGATGGAACCCTACTTGATAAGTTTCCTATGTTAAGAAACCTATGTGTTAAATGTAAGACTGATGTATCTACACATCAGTTCATAGATGACAAAGAAAATAATTCCAATACGAGCCAGAGAGATGTTATTTTTAATATGTCACAATGTATACGCAAGTTTGTAAAGGCCAAGTCGCGTATGCATGCAGATAAGTACGTCCTAAGTCGTGTATGCCCATTTGTGCTCCAAATTTATAATATCAAGGGGATTTACCATGGTATTAGCCCACAGTATTGAATGTTGTATTTTCTATTTCATTCCGTCCAGGATTACCATCAGCAGTTGAGTGGTTTTTGACTCGTGGTATTGGTAAAAGCTAAATTTATTTAAGGAGAAGAAGATCATAGTGCAAAGTGTGCATGTGTAAGGGTTATTATTGAATAAATTCTCTAAGGAATATCTGTATGGATGAACTCTGCTTTTAATTGATAGATCTGAATCTATGATGCACCCATGGATATAATGATGGTTCAATATCTCTATATCTGAAGATGATGAATCTCTGGTATGATCTACTGAAGAAATGATGAAAAACTGGTGCTAGTCTGCTGAAGAAAGTGAAGAAATATGTGCAAGTCCTTATAGATCTGGTCTGTTCTACAAATTTAAATTTATAGATCTATACACGAGTTGGTTTTAGTAAAAGCACGTATATATGCAGGTTCGCTTCATGAAAATCACATATGGTAGTTAGGGTTTTCTGAAGAATAATATACACAAAAGTATACGCAGGTTGGTGTGCAGAAAAGCACGTATATACATGGATTCAGTAAAGCAAAGTGGCATATTCTATTTGAATTAATGATTGTTCAGGGTTGAGTTTGTATCTGCATATATATTTCTAAAGTTTGGGTTATTTATGAAGTTCTGGTTATAGTGTTTTTCACTGTTCTAATTGAAGTATTGGGCAAAGTTTATGATTGATGATAAAGGGTTGTGTTGATGCTATTTAATCCAGTATGAAAATTGATGAAACATGGTCTGCAGTGGGTCTGAGGGTTGAAGCCTTCAGTATGGAAGTAGAAGTTGGTGTTATGTTCAGGGGGTTGTGGCTCTTTTCTAGGAGTGTATGGTAAACGAGAAGAAAGGGGGTTGGAGCTCCTTTCTAGTAGCATCTGGAAATCAAGTGAAGGTTGCAGCCTTCTGCAGGTAGAATCCTGCATACTAATATGATTTTGCATCAGTACAATGTTGTAAACAATTTTCCATATAATAAATATTGAATACAGAGACGATAGCAGCAGTGGTTTTCTCCCGAATTGGGTTTCCACCTTAAATATTGGTGTTCATGTGTGTTCCTCTTGTGTGATGTTTCATACTGTTGTTACTACACATATTTACTAATTATCTAACCTGATGCATAACTGGTAAATTTGATTTAAATTCTATTTCTAAGAATCTTTCTAAACTATAAATTTATATCAATATATGTGAGTTTATTTCAGAATATCTGTGTATATACACGAGTTCGGTTCATAAAATCCGCGTATGAAATTATGCAAAAGAAAAGGTTAAATTTACTAATATGAGTCCTAAATACTGATTCACCCCCCCTCTTATTATTTTTCTCAACAATTGGTATCAGAACAGGTCCTTCTGAAGAAGCTTAGCCGCTAGAAGGAAGATCAGCCAAGATGAGAAATCAAGATGGGACAGCATCTATCAGGCCTCCGCTCTTCAACAGAAACAATTTAATCTTCTGGAAAACACAGACAAGATCCTATCTTCAGTCTCTTGGAGCAGATGTATGGGCTATTGTTGAAGGAGGTTATCAATATGCAGCCTCAGTTCCAAAAGATGAAACGGAAAGAAAGAACTATGAAACAAATGCAAAGGCGGTCAATGCACTATTGGGGAGTCTAACGGAATCAGAATTTGTCAAGGTCATGCAGGTGAATACATCAAAGAAAATATGGGACAAAATCATTCTAAGTTATGAAGGTGATACAAAGGTAAAAACTGCTAAACTCCAAACTCTCAGAATTCAATATGAAAATCTAAGGATTCATAATGAGGAGAGCATTGCCAGTTTCTTTTTACGTCTAGATGATATTTTAAATCGTATCAGAAATTTGGGTGAAACCATAACTAACACTACTCTGGTTGAAAAAGTTTTAAGATCTCTAACTTCAAAATTTGAGTCAAAAGTGTCTGCTATTGAAGAGAAGCAGGATCTTCAAAGTCTTACTATTTTTCAACTTCATGGCATTCTAACTGCATGTGAAATGAGAAAAGGGGGATCATTTGAAATCAAATAATTCGTCTTTATATCTTCTACAAAAGTAAAAGAAGTTTAAGAAACAGAAGGATCAGGGTATGTTTCAGAAGAAGACGAGGTAAATTTTGTAAAGAAGCTCCAACTTGGCACTAGAAGGTTTAGAGGTAAGCTTCCTTTCAAATGTTTTGCTTACGGAAGAGTTGGTCATTATGCTGCTAAGTGTCCTCATAAAGAAACACATGAAAAAGGAAAGGAAGTAGCAAGAAGAAATATGAATCGGTTTAGCACTAGAAAAATTTATTATACTCATGAAGATAGTGATGGGTTATCCGACAGTGAGGAAGAATCTGATCAAGATCTTAGACTTCACATGGCATTTGAAAAAGAGTCTAGGGAATAAAAGGATACCTTTATGGATGCTCTAGAAGACAATGATTTTCTTGAAGAAATCAATCAACCCAAAATACGTTTGGAAGAAAACAAAATATCCATAGAAACTCTAAAAAATCAACTTGAAGAAAAGGAGAAACACAATGAGAAATTAGAATGTGAAATAGTAAGTCTAAGGAAAGAAATTGAGAAAGTAAAGACTTTGAATCTTAGATTTTCTAAAGGATTTGAAACCTTAGATGAAATTATCAAGGTACAACTTTCTTCTCTTATGAAAACAGGTCTTGGATATGTCGGAGAATCTTCTCAGTCTTCAACACCAAACTATCTAAAAGCAGCTACATCCAGCCTATAGCATTCTGCCACTGAGCAAGGAAACAAAGAAACTTTACAAGTAAAGCATGACCACCTCAATACAGAGAACACTAACAGGAATACCTTTCAGAGAAATACCAACCAACAAGTAAACACAAATAGAAGGTTCTAAGATCACAGAAATTTCTTCTTCAATGGACAATGTTTCTCATATCATAATTTTGGTCATAAAATCTTTTAATGTGTTACATACAAAACCATCATGACTAGAGAAGCAAGAAAGAAAAGAATTGATACTGGAATAAAGAAGAATACATATAAAAACTCTTCTCCTCTTCAAAATGAAATTGAATGTGCTTATTGCAATAACTTTGGTCATGAATAAACTAAATGCAGGAGAAAACTTCAGCCAAAAGAGCATATACCTTCAATTTCCAAAATATGGAGAAAGAAGGAATTACAGGTTGAGAACTGTGGCATAGATCTATTTGCAGAAGGAGAAGAAAATAAATGGTACATTGATAGTGGATGCTCAAAACACATGATAGGTGAAAAAAATAAACTTCTTGCATACAATGCTCTAGAAATAGAAAATAATGTTACTTTTGGAAATGATACTCCTGCCGTCATTAAGGGAAAAGGTTCTATTTTTATAAAATAAAAGGTGAAAGCTAACAATTTTATGTATGTGGATGGATTAAATCATAACTTTCTAAGTGTAATTCAAATGTGTGATCAAGGAACTGAAGTTGTTTTTAGCTCAAAAGAATGTGTGGTACATGATCTTGATACAGGAAAAAAATTATAAAAAGAAATAGAACACCAAGAAATCTGTATGTATTGAAAAGTTGTAAAGAACACTGTTACTTGGGTAAATCTTCAGAAAATTGGTTATGGCATAGAATATTGGGGCATTTGAGCTTCTCTCAAATCAAAAAATCTAGCAGACTCAAAGTTGTTCGTGATCTTCCAAATATTACTCTACCTGAGAGTACCATATGCAAATCTTGCTAATTTGGTAAGCAAACCATAGTGCAATTTAATGCCAAAGAAGGATCAGCAAGTAAGCCTCTTGAACTCATTCATACTGATAAATGTGGAACTATGAGAAAAAGGTCACCCCATGGAGAACAATACTATATTCTATTTATTGATGATTTCTCTAGAATGTGTTGGATTGGGTTGCTAAACCACAAAAATGAAGCTTTCGAAAAATTTCAAATCTTTAAAGCATTGGTTGAAAATGAATTATATCTAAAAATCAAGTGTCTTAGATCTGATCAAGGAGGTGAGTATATATCATATGAATTCCTTGATTTTTGTGAACAACATCGCATAAAAAGACAGTTTTCTGTAGCGGTTACCCCACAACAAAATGGCGTAGCAAAAATAATGAATAGAACAGTTCAACAGATGGCTCGAGTTATGCTTGATGATTCAGGAACACCTGACACATTTTGGGGAGAAGCAGCAAATACTACTGTAAATATTCTTAAAAAAGAACATGTTCATGTAAATAGTGATAAAACTCCATATGAGCTCTGGTATGGTAATCTTCCCACTGTAAAGAATTTTAAAGTTTTTGGAAGCAAATGTTTTATAAAAAAAAAATGATGAAAAACTTGGCAAGTTTGAACCTAGGGCAGATGAAGGAATATTTCTTGGTTACTCTTCTAGAAGTAAAGCATATAAATGCTACAAAAAAAGACTTCAGAAGATTGTTGAATGCATTAATGTTGTAATTGATGAATCTCTCTCAGCTCCAAAAGGGGAAATACAAGCAAAAAATGAAGATGATGATGATGTATATCTTCCTGCATCTAATAGAGATAATATAGAAGGTGAACCCAACGAAGCAGCAGAAGAAGATCTATCTGAAAAGGCTCCATCTAGGTATGTTCAAAAGAATCATCCAGAATCTCAAATTTTGGGAGAAAAGGGATCAGGTGTCCAAACAAGAACTCTTATAGGGTATACTAGCTATCTAGCATTTTTATCCACTATTGAACCACAGAATGTCAATCAAGCTACAAAATATGAATGTTGGATTCAAGCCATGAATGAAGAACTTGATCAAATTGAAAAGAATCATACCTGGGAACTAGTTACAAGACCTCATGATAAAAATGTTATTGGAACAAAATGGATATTCAAAAACAAGTTAAATGAAAATGGAGATGTTATTAGAAACAAGGCTAGACTTGTGTGTAAAGGGTATGCTCAACAAGAAGGTATAGACTTTGAAGAAAAATTTTCTCCTGTAACTAGACTTGAAGCCATCAGAATGTTTCTTGCTTTTTCAAGCTTTCAACAAATCAAAGTCTATCAAATGGATGTTAAATCTACTTTCCTCAATGGTGATCTAGAAGAAGAAGTTTATATAGAACAACTAGAAGGATTCATTTTGGGAAATGATGAAAAACTTGTTTGTAAACTTAAAAAGGCTTTATATGGTCTCAAACAAGCTCCAAGGGCATGGTATTATCGTCTTAACAAATATCTTCATCAACAAGGATTTTCAAAGGGTTCTACTAATAGCAATTTATACACAAAAACTGAAAATGATAAACTATTAATTGTGGTTGTATATGTTGATGATATCATTTTTGGAAGTAATGAAGATTCCATGAGTCACAAATTTTCTTTTGTTATGAAACAAGAATTTGAAATTTCTTTACTTGGGGAACTAACATTTTTTCTTAGCCTACAAGTGCAACAAGCAACAGATGGCATATTTTTATCTCAATCAAATTTTGAAGAAGTATGGGATGGAAGACTGCAAACCTGTAAGTACACCAATGATAACTAGGTGTAACCTCAGTTCTCATGATAATTCTCCCATAGTGAATCAACCAGAACACAGATCCATGATTGAAAGTCTGCTTTATCTAACCGGGACAAGACCAAACATTATGCATGCAGTTGGGATTGTTGGACGATTCCAAGCTAATCCAAAAGAGTCTCACCTTCAGGCTGTCAAAAGGATATTCAAATATCTACAAGGAACTCAAGACTTTGGACTATGGTATCCAAAGAATGCTAACCTCACTCTTCATGCTTATACAGATGCAGATTGGGATGGAAATGTTGATGACCGGAAGAGCACTAGTGGTGGTGCATTCTATATGGGGCCCTAATTAGTATCTTGGTTCAGAAAAAAGAAGAGCTTTATTGCCTTATCTACAGCAGACGCAGAATATGTGGTTGCCGCATCATGTTGCACACAACTTCTTTGGATGATGCAGAATTTACAAGACATTCAAATCAAATTATCACCTCCCATATCCATTATGTGTGATAATACAAGTGCCATCAGTATCTCAAAGAATCTTGTTATGCATTCCAAGACCAAGCGCATTCCTATCAAGTATCACTTCTTACATGAACAAGTGCTTGAACAAAAGGTGAAATTGGAGTATGTTCCCTCCAAAGAACAAGTTGCTAATATATTTACTAAACCTCTTCCCAAGGAAGCATTTGAATATCTCAGAAAAAAGCTGGGAATTGTCTCTGCTGCTCAGAAGATCAGATCTACTTAAATTCAAAGGATTAAATTGGATACACGGATTTCATAAAGGACAGTCGCATATATACGCAAGTTTATATACATAAAACCGCATATGGGTTTTTGCTGGCATAATTTTCTAGGTCAACATTTTTAGAATAGTTGCAGGGTTGTTGGGTATCTCTGGTGATGTTCCAGGTCTTACATTTCTATTTCATTCTCTAATATATTTTTGATGAAGATGCCTTGATGATTTTTTGTTGAAAGTGTTCAAGGTGCACAAGCTAAGGGGGAGCACTTGTCCTGTGGGAAAGGATGCATTGTTGGCATTCTAAGTGTTTTCTATGGTCTGATCTCATGATTTAGATTCATTGGTCTTGTTTATAAAAATTCATTTGATGAAAATGTCATATTGAGATCTATGATGTAAATTGCTATATTCAATCATGTAAGGACTCATTCTAATTTGAACACCCACTTGGTTGGGTAGTTGAGTCAAAATGTAAATCCACTTAGATGGATCATTTTTGCAAGTATGAGTAATTGGTGATAGGAAAGGTCATACTCAGTTGAAAAGTCATGTACTTCCTTGAAAACTATGTCTGAATACTCAAGCATGAACTCAGGGGGAGCATGGTAATTTCTGTACAAGGGATGTTGATCTGCTCTTTTCCCTTGATGTCAAAGGGGGAGAGTATAATGGTGTATCATGGTGTTTGAATAATGGTTATGTTTTAAGTATCTATCTGTTGAGGTGATCAAACACCATCATGGTTGCCATCAAGTCCAAAGGGGGAGATTGTTGGCAATATGATGTAATGTGTTGTTCTTGATGGCAACCTACTTGATGAAATTGTCCTTGATAGAACCCTACTTGATAAGTTGCCTATGATAAGCAACCTATGTGTTAAATGTAATACTAATGTATCTACACATCAGTTCATATGTGACAGAGAAAATAATTCCAGTATGAGCCAGAGAGATGTTATTTTTAATATGTCACAATGTATACGCGGGTTTGTAAAGGCCAAGTCACGTATGCACGCGGATAAGTACGTCCCAAGTCGCGTATACCCATTTGTGCTCCAAATTTATAATACCAGGGGGATTTACCATGGTATTAGCCCACAGTATTGAGTGTTGTATTATATATTTGATTCCATCCAGGATTACCATCAGCAGTTGAGTGGTTTTTGACTCATGGTATTGGTAAAAGCTAAATCTATTTAAGGAGAAGAAGGTCATAGTGAAAAGTGTGCATGTGTAAGGGTTATTATTGAATAGATTCTCTAAGGAATATCTGTATGGATGAACTCTACTTTTAATCGATTGATCTGAATCTATGATGCACCCATGGATATAATGATGGCTTAAGATCTCTAGATCTGAAGATGATGAATCTCTAGTATGATCTACTAAAGAAATGATGAAGAACTGGCACTAGTTTGCTAAAGAAAGTGAAGAAATATGGGTAAGTCCTTATAAATCTGGTCTGTTTTGCAAATTTACATTTACAGATCTATACACAAGTTGGTTTCAGTAAAATCACGTATATACACAGGTTCGCTTCATGAAAAGTGCATATGCCAGTTAGGGTTTTCTGAAGAATGATATACACAGAGGTATACGTAGGTTGGTGTGCAAAAAAGCGCATATATAAGTGGCTTCAGTAAAGCAAAGTAGCGTATTCTATTCGAATTAATGATTTTTCAAGGTTTATTTTGTATCTGCATATCTATTTCTAAAGTTTGGGTTATTTCTGAAGTTCTAGTTACAGTGTTTTTCACTGTTCTAATTGAAGTATTGGGAAAAGTTTATGATTGATGATAAAGGGTTGTGTTGATGTTGTTTGATCTAGTATGAAAATTGATGAAACGTGGTCTACAGTGAGTCTGAGGGTTGAAGCCTTCAATATGGAAGTTGAAGCTTCTTGCCAGTATAAGCTGGTGTTATGTTCAGGGGGTTGTAGCTCCCTTCCAGGAGTGGTTGGTAAACGAGAACAAAGCGGGTTGAAGCTCCCTTCCAGTAGTAGCTAGAAAACGAGTGAAGGTTGCAGCCTTCTATAGGTAGAAGCCTACGTATTGATATGATTCTACATCAATACAATGTTGTAAACAATTTTCCATATAGTAAATATTTAAGATAGAGACGACAACAGTGGTGGTTTTCTCCCGAATTGGGTTTCCACCTTAAATATTGGTGTTCATGTGTGTTCCTCTTGTGTGATGTTTTATACTGCTATTACTGCACATATTTACTGATTATCTAACCTAATGCATAACTGGAAAATATGATTTAACGTTTGTTTCTAAGAAGCTTTCTAAACTAGAAATTTATATCAGTATACGCGAGTTTATTTCAGAATATCCGCGTATATACGCGAGTTCGGTTCATAAAAGCTGTGTATGCAATTCTATAAAAGAAAAGGTTAAATTTACTAATATGAGTTCTAAATACTGATTCACCCCCCCTCTCAGTATTTTTCTCAACAATCAAGCCTTACATTCTTCTGCGCCACGACAACCATTGAGTCAATTCAGGTATAAATTTCGCCATGATAAGCATCAAGTTGATCATCAGTTTCAGGTCGGAAATCAGGTATGGTTGTATGTCAAAAAAGTCAAGATGAAAGTGAGGGCGTTGTATTCTCACTTATTGTCTGCATAAATCAATATTTTTTGGTCCAAAATTTTTCATGTGGAGAGGATTGATCCAGGAGGATCTTGTTTAGTACAGATCAATAGAGTTCCAAGTACAATCGACGTCCAGTTCAGTCTCCAATCTGCCAGTTTCGTCAATATCGTCCAAAGCAAAGGTCCTCAAGTTGATCATGGTTAAAATTATGTCATTAGGGACAAACATTTTGTAAGGGGTCAAAAGGCTAATTTTATGTAAAGGAACTAAATCTTAGTCCTATTCCTAAGCTCTAACCCTGGTTCAAACCTAATTGCTAAACTTATGGTGTTAATCCTTACCACAAAGCCAAGGTCTAAGGTGAAAGACATGTTGTAAAACATTAAACCTAAGCAAAACCCACTTGCAGACTATATATTAAAATCAAATTAAAACATTACACAGTGCTAACCGCAGTCCTAACCGCGCAAGTCAAAACCGCCAGCCTAACCATATCGGAGGTCTTCAACCATGTGACTGGTCTTAGTTAGACCACAGTTGATAAATAAGATGGTTAAGCATTTTTTGGGTTTTCAAACTAGGACCGCCATTTTCCATGTGACAATAAAATACCGTGATCACCAGGTTTAGGAGGAACCACTGGAGCTAACCGAAACCACTAGATAGACCGCGTCGGGATTGTTGTTATGTAACAATTAATTCCAAAGCCGCCGATGGAAACCGTAACTGCCGATGCTATTCCTATCCACCCGTGCTATTCACATGCCTTGTAAAACTTCTTCCGCTTGGTTAGAAAGCCACCCGGTTAAATATTTTATTATATAGTTTATAAATGGGTTTTTTTATTTAAAACAACGCAAAGGTCTATCCTTTATCCTAGGTATTCAATAGGAGATAGGGATTTGAGACCTCATCGCCAATTTTTCTCAACCAATTGTTATTTTGGGCATTCTAAGGTTTAATGCAGACTTATTTAAACCATGACAAAGCTTCATGAAGGACAATGGATGTTTTGGAACTTCAGTTTTCAGCAAGGTAGAGGCAGTTTTGTTTGCAACATTGCTCAACCGTCGGGTCTCGGAATTGAGCGCAAAGATAGGCATCGAAAAGGTGAGAGAGAGTAATTTCTATTTACAGAGTACAGAAGTTCCTGCGAGCACAATAATTCTATTTCATTTCTATGTAAAGAAATTCCTTAAGATCAATCCTAATAAAATGGATGCCCACTTGAAAGTAGAGCCAAAGATGTAGTACACCAGGGATGAACTCCGTAATCAACTGTTTGCTTCTTCTTCTCTTTGTTTATTGCTATGATTTAATAATTTATTTGTTGCTGGTTTATGTCGTCTTTCATAAAGGCTTTCTTCAGTTAACAATCAACCTAAAGGACAAACTAATCAAACTACTTAAGCATTATTCGATCACATTTAGATCACATGACCTTTGGTCTTATTTTATTTACATACGAAATAAACTAGGGGCTATTCTCCTCATCCTTGGGGGAACATCATCCTTGGTGTTTTATGATACCTATGACCAACAAGCCACTAAAAAGAAAAACAAACAAACAAATAAACATATTTCCCATGGAGCTTTATAAAATAACTTGATGTAGTATTTACAATGAAAAATACCGCAAACCATGAACGACATGACAAACATGACAATCATACCACTTATTGGAGCTTTGTAACACAACTCATTGCTGTATTTACAATAACATCCATATACACATACATATATCAAAAACTCATTTTCTTGAACCAACAAATAATGAAGGATATAAATTATACATCTTATCAACCATCTTCCATGTAGCTTCATCAGGCTCAAAATGCTTCCACTGCACTTTAACCTGCTCGATTGATCTGTTCCAAAGCATGATTTTTTTCCATTGCAACATGCATTGAGGTTCTAGCTAGAATTCTCCCTCTGGTTCCACCTGCAATACAAACCTGTCAATCACATGATTAACATCCTGTACATACTTCTTAAGTAATGAAACATGTAAAAAACCATGGATTTTCATTATCAAAGGAAATACAAGTCTGTAGGCCACTTGTCCAATCCTCTCAAGGATCTCAAAATTCCTGCATAACTGAGGTGCTAGATTCACGCATGACCCAATCCTCAAGCAACTCCTCTTAGCCTTGATGCACAATTACACATGTTCCCCAACCTAAAACTTCTTAAATACTATGTGTCTATATGCATAACTTTTCTTCCAGTCTTGTGTTTCCTTCAAATTCCTTTTAATAACATGCATTTATTATTCCATCTCTGCGAGAATATCTCATCCAATCAGTACCTTTTTCATTGGATCACTCTAGCTGACAAAATTATTACAACTTCTCCCATAAATTTCCTCAAATGGACTCATCTTCAAGGACTCCTAATACCCATTATTATATGCAACTTTACCAGTGGAAGATACTCTTCCCACTTCCTATGTTGATGCATGACATACATCCTCAACATGTCCTCAAGCATCCTGTTAACGCTATTTATCTATCCATCTATATGTGGATGATAAGTTGTACTGAAAGCTAAGTCTGTCCCCAAACCTGTAAACAACTCCTTCCAAAACTTGTAAGTGAACATGGCATCTCTATCAGCTACAATCTTCTTGGGAACACCATATAATCTCACTATCTCCCTGATGAAAATTTGAGGTACCTCACTAGTCAAATTCATAGAATTAAACGCAATAAAGTGAGCTAACTTAATTAGCTTGTCAAACACAACCATGATGGAATCATGTTGTCTCTGTGTCCTCGGAAAACCTATAATGAATTCCATGGAAATCACCTCCCATTTCCACTTTGGAATCAAAATCAACTACAATAAAGCACCTAGATGCTTACACTATGATTTTACCTGCTAATAGTTCAACCATATCACAACAAACTCAACCACCTCTTTCTTTAAGTTTGACCAATGATAGAATTTCTTAACTATTGTCAATGTCTTCTGATATCCTGGGTGACCTGACTCATTGCTTGACATGAAACTCCCTCAAGATAAGATTCTTGAGCTCACATTTATCTGGTACATAAATCGTGTTCCTAAATCTAACCAAACTATCTGATATGAGATGATACTCCACATACCTATCACCTTCACCCTCCTGTTGTAACCTCGTTTTTCAACTGTTGATACATGTCATCATGTTATCCTACCTACAAGATCTTCTCCTGCAAGTTTGTCCCATAAGAACTCATTGTTGCAATGTGATTCATCTACACTCTTCTACTAAGATATTTTGAAACCTTGTTCTCCTTTCCCTTGATTGACTTAATATCGAAAGCAACTTTTCTAGTATTCTAACTAGGTTGGTCAAATAATCAAGTGGATCAGTAAAGTGCTTAAAATTTACTGTGCTCAAAAGTGCTCGAATTTGTGCCAAAATGAAGATCTCATCACCCTTAATCCAATGAAACTCTAATCCCTCAAAATCGATACCACATGCTTCCAATATCATGTTCTCACCATTTTCATAAACAACTAAAAAAATTCAGGTACACTAACTAGGCAGGGTGACTAGACAAACTGATTATGTTTTCATTGGCCAATGATTTCTCACCAAGTTTCCTCCTTTGATTGGTCGAAATTTCATGAGTTATGATTGGTTGGTTAATGTTTGAGTTGTTCCAACGATAGAGGGCCACATGGGCCAATGGTTGGCTACCATGTGGCCTCCTGACTGTGTAACAAAAATTTGGTTATGGTTGAACAAGCCTCCTGGTGATTCGAACTGTGGCCCTGCAGAGTGGCAGCACGATTCCTTATCTTCATTCCTTGGGTGTGACTAAATATATATGGTACCAAAGTTGATTTAAAGTTTCATGTTTTGGAGTTTGGGGGATGGGGTCGGGGTTAGACCCTGGTTCCCAGTCACCCCAGACCCACGTGGTTGTAGGCTGAGTGTCGGGGGCTAGGGCATAACCCCAGCCCCAAGCCACAATATATAAAACCAACCATAGTTAAAATATGCAGTTGGAACCTCAACGGTTTCGGAACCCCTACCACAGTAACAAAGTCACGATTTGCATTTAGGTTATGGCATGCAGTTTCAAAACTTCACCAACAACCAAACCTCGGTTCAATTAGAGTTAAACCATTGGCGCATTAAATCAAACCGTTTGGATCCAACGGTGGAGTTTGCGCCACATGGCCCCATCGTGCCACTCAAGGGTGGGAATTGGGCATTTAAACTAAGCAACAAATTACACCAAATCTAATGGGAAACTCATCAGCGCAGGGTGAATCTGTCACGCAACGGTGCTGAAAATGGCGAAAATTTTAGGATGCTTTGCAGGTGGGTCCATTTTTTAAATCAGTTAGCAACAAAATTTCATTAGAGCATAACTTAGTCTTTTTTTTACTAAATTGAGTGTAGAAAGAGCCCAAATAGGGGTTTTTTACTGTTATGGTGCCATTGGAGACATTTCTTTTGCATTATGAGCACTACAAATCCATGTAAACACATAGTTTATCACATAATGAAAGAGGTGCAACATCGGAAGTTGGACCAGGATATGTAGCCCAGGAGGGGTGAACTCCTTTAGCATTTTTTTTATCTTGTGTTTCTGTTTATTTTATTTGATGAGCCTCAGTATTGCAACAAGAATGTTGTAGCTACCAACTTTAATTATCAACCCAGATTTCATACAAACTTAAGAGGTATCGGCACCATATGTGCAACATACAATGTGTCCTTCTTATATTCATCTAATATAATAGAGTGAATGCCATGAAATCAAAGCCTAAACTAATTGCATAAATGGAAGTGTTGCTTTGAAAAGAAATTAATCCTAGGAAAGAATAACAAATTGTAATTGAAATCCTAAGCGCATGAATTCAAATAAAAAGGTCTAATCTTTCTTGCGAATGTTAAGTCCCTATATTAATAGTATAGCCCTTATTATGTTAGTGTAGCCCCCCTTATTGTTATTATTGTACCCCTGTAACCCCCATATTGTTATTATTGTGCCCTTAAATTATTATTGTTAGGTCGGCTAGGATTACATTGTGGCCCACTAGGATTACATTATGGCCCCATGGACTCCTATATAGAAAGGAGGTTTTGTAAATTGTATCATCCAAGAATTGTTCATTTATGTAATGTATTGGAGGTTGCCCCCTCGAAGTGGCTTATTTCTAAGGCGTTGAGATCTCTTTTCTTCTCTTTTTGGAGTTGGTTACACAACATTTGGTATCAGAGCTTGGGATTCTAGGGTTTCGCTGCTCCAAACAGGTCATCGTGGCATTTTCGCTATAACTTTTTTTTCTACGAAGTTTCAGAAGCTGAAATTTTTAGGGTGCGAAGCTGAAATCCTGAGGAAGATTGTCTAAAAATTTTAGAGCTTGGTTCGCAATATTTTCGGAGATATGATCTATGGAAGTTAGGTATTTGTTCAGGCTCCTAAACAGGTCATCGTGGAATTTGCGCTATAAATTATTTTCTACGAAGGTTCAGAGTCTGAAATTCATATGGTGCGAAGCTGAAATCCTGAGGAAATTCATAAAAAAATTTCAGAGCTTGGTTCGCAATATTTTTGGAGATATGATCTGTGGAAGGTAGTGCTTTTTCAGGCTCCTGAATTTCATCTCAAAGAGGTGATCGTGGGAAAACTTCAATAACTCTCTCTCTGGGCATTGGATTGAAGTGCCGTAAATAGTGGTCGCAAGTACACAGACTGAAGTTTCTTCGCTATCAATTTCAGAGACAAAGGACAAAACAGTGACACGTGGCAATTCGTACAAGTTCGCTCTACTGAACCAGTCCAGAATTAGGTCATTGTGGGAGATTGGACACAACTTTGTCTTGGAGAATCAAAATCAGGTCAGACCTGTGGCATTGGAAAGAAGCTTCAGAGGGCTACTACAGGGCTGAATTTCAGATATCGAAGATTTTCAATTACAGAGATAATTCAATTTCAATATCGAGCTCCTTAAAGCAAGAAAAAGGTGTGTATTGTTTTTTTCCGAATTGCATAAGTCTTGTTTGAAGAATCAAGTTGAATTGATTCCAAGGGAATATTGGAGAATTTTTGTCAGTAATGGGTTCTATTATTCCTCCAAAAAATAATTCCATACCCATTAAGCCCTCAGAAAGCTATACTATGACGCATGAGGAGGAAGAATTGCAATATGAGATATCAAAATTACGATACCAAGTGCAACAAATTTCGATCTTACGAAGAGCAACCGAAGATGACATAGATGGTTTAAAAGCATAAATGGAGGCTAAGTTGGATGGTTTTAAGGATCAAATAATAGCTAATATGGATGATAAATTAGTGGAAGATCAAATCTAGCATCAACAACAAGTTCTCCAACTCTCAAAGGATAACCTAACTTTGGTGCAGAATCTAATGAAACAACAAGAAGATCAACATCACATCGAAAGAAGTTATGAAGCAATCATAGAAACAAGAACTCGACAAGTACGATCAATTTCAGAGTATCTTAGCAAGTGGAAGAACTTTCCTGTAGAATATTTCACATGGGAGGATGAGAATTTTATACAGAAGCATCAAGAAATAATCAAGCGTTGAGGACAACACTTGCTTGAAGGAGAGGGGCATGTTAAGTCCCTATATTAATAGTATAGCCCCTTATTATGTTAGTGTAGCCCCCCTTATTGTTATTATTGTACCCCTGTAACCCCCATATTGTTATTATTGTGCCCTTACATTATTATTGTTGGGTCGGCTAGGATTACATTGTGGCCCACTAGGATTACATTATGGCCCCATGGACTCCTATATATAGAAAGGAGGTTTTGTAAATTGTATCATCCAAGAATTGTTCATTTATGTAATGTATTGGAGGTTTCCCCCTTGAATTGGCTTATTTCTAAGGCGTTTATATCTCTTTTTCTTCTATTTTTGGAGCTGGTTACACAACAAATAAAATGAATGTTGTAAGTGGTGTTTATTCTTCCTCAATCATGTATTCAAATACTAGGTGTCATGATTCAAGCTTAAGAGCCAAAAATCAACCTTTGGGAGCAAATCTGGTCGAGTTTACACATGCTACAAGAGTGCTACCGGAAACTCTGTTTTTTCTATATGAAATTATGTTTTGGAAATAACTCACCGAATGACTCAGTGTATCAAATTAAAATGGGATGGGAAAATTTTTGTTATTAATTATGATTTCTTAGGTCTCCATTCCAAGTGGAATCATTCAAAAATACCCCTATTCACATTTTCTAAAAAATAACATAAAATTACTACTCTAAAATTTGGAAATTCAAGAACTAGTGAGCTAGTTAATCTATCAAGTGCCTAAACTAATCAAGTGAAAATGCAATGAAGTAAATTTTTATTATCAAATTTAACATTATTATGACCTAATCCAAGTGGAATCAAGTCAAATGGATCTCATTAACCCCTTTTAAAAAATAGCATAAATTTACCACTACTTTGCTACAAGGCATTTCCAGAAATCTTATATTCGTGAACTAGTAACCAAATCCAAGTAGCTTAATGATTAACATGACCTTAAAAAGTTATTATAAGGATGAATAATGCTTTGGAACCTGTAAAAAACCTGCAAAAAACTCACTTAAATCATCTAACTCAATCCTACAGCCAGAACATATATATATATATATATATATATATATATATATATACAAAACCATGCAAAATAGAAATAAGATATGCATGTGAATAAGAAGTGAAAATAACATAAATAAATTGTGCAAGAGAGCTCTGAGGCTCCTGGGATGGCCAAACTCAAGGAGGCTCAAAGTCCTACAGATGAAACCAAGCCTTAGAAGCTTAAAATGACACTAATCTTTGTTATTGAATCAGTCCAAGTACATCCCTGCAAGAAAAGAAAGTGGAGCAGCTAAACAGCAAGTTTTCTCCACAATAAGACTAAACAATACATGACCCTAGAGGCCAATTCGAATTGGTACTTATAAAAAATGATGAGGAAGCATTCCCCTTGAAAGGAGGAATCTTTCCCATCCAAAATCCCTCAAATAGTGGATTTGGTTCACTAGGAGTTTGTAGTAAATAGTAGGGAACACATTCCTATATTTTCTCAATCATCGAAGTTCTAGAATTTCTCAATAATTTTGTGATATTTTTCTCATTTATTTTCAAATATTGATCCTCCAATAGTAGGGAGAAAGTCCCTAAATTATCTCCTTCTCCAAATCTTCATAATATTCCCAATATTCTCACAATATTCTACAAAAATAAATAATAGTAGGCACAAATATGAAATTATCTCTAAACCTTCCTAAGAACATATTAAAGCATAAATAAACATTATTAAGTGTGGAAGGAGATATTTAATATATATTTTATGTGTCTAAGAAAGGTTATATGGACCTTAATTTATGTCTAATTTATAGGCCCATCATACCCCCCTACTGAAACTGTTGCTCATCCTCTGAGCAACCTATTCATCCTCCTTGCCTTTTGGTTATTGATGTATGTTGGTCTATTTCATTCTTTGTTTATTGGTCCATGTATTGCTCCTCCTGCTGATCTTCTTGCAGGTGCTACATGCAAGTCCTGAGGTGCCTTTGTTGTTGTGTTCATGCTCCTAGATTTTTTTGGTGGTCCTTTTAAGCCATCTTCATCAACTTATCCTAATATTTTGACCTTGTTGTGCCATATACATAATTGCTACAAGAAACTTTTCAACTTCCTGTAGTCTTCTCTTTGCTTATTGGGGCTCCATATTCATTAGAGATGAAGGGAAATGGTTTATGGAGGTTAGGTAAGGAGTTGTGGAATGATTGGAGTGATGGAGAGGTAAGGGGAGAGGTCCCATGCCAAGGTATAGGTGATATAGCTGCTAGTGGCGCAACATAGGGTTTAGGGAGTGAATCCTTGTGCATGGAGTGAAGTGAGGGTTAGGAATGGTAGGTATAGGAAAAAAATAAATTATCATGCTCTTTTTGAGGTTTAGAAACCTTTGAGAGATATACTTTCCTTGTAAATAAGTTTCTTGTAGAATTTACAGGGTTTTCTGTAGTGCTACACGAATCTTGTAGCTGCTAGGACTTTCTTATAGCATTTACCAATAGGAGTAAAAATGGAATTTTCTGCCTATTTAAAAGGTGAAATGAGTGAATGGGTGCATGTTGGATATTTCCATGGAGTGTGTAAGCAAAGGAGAGAGAGAAGAGAGGAAGAAAATTGATCCCTTGGGTCTAAAACCACCTTTGATATAAAAAAAAAATTGTTTTGGTTAACTTCCTGTAGAAAATATGTGCCTGTAGCATCCCTATTTTTCCTGTAGAAACTCTATTTCGCATGCCAAGTGCTGATGGGTCCACTTATAATATTTTATCTTTTATTTTTTCAATTTTTTTCTTTCCTTTTTTCAATTTTTTTCTCTTTTTTTTTGGAATTTTTCTCTTTTTTTTCATTGCATGCAAAATAAACTCAGAGTTATTTTTCTATTAACTGAGTTCTCCCTCAATTACCCCTTGGAAATCCTTGTATTCCATCACAAATAACTGCTTAATACCCACATTCTCAAGTCCTCTTCACTTTTTTCTTGTTCCTCTCCCACATGTGTGTGTGTCTTGGTGGAAAAGTGAAGTTCATTACTAGATAAGGTTGAAGTTGCTCTACTACTGATTTTGGCTATAAAAAAACTTTCTCTCACACTTTTCATGTTTTCTTAAGCTAGAATAAATTTGAAGGGTGAGGTTGGAGAGTTGCATACCTGAGCCTTACCCTTGATGTGTTTTTGCAGGTAATATTGAGGTTGTTGATATTATTGTTGAAGCTGCCTTTGGTGGTTCTGAAACTGCTACAAATGATCCTGACGCCGCATGTGATAATTTGATGGAGGTCCTATTGCTGGTAGCCTTGAATATGGAGTTATTCTAGGGTTTTTTTTTTTTTTTTTTTTTTTCTTCACATCTATGACTTAAATGTTGTTGCTGAGATGCTCATGATGTGAGTGTTGAAGTTGATGATTGACTTCGTGCTTGCATGCTTTACTAATACCTTTGTTGTATGTTTTTAGGTGCCTCTCTGATGTCCAGGTTGTTGATGCTAGTGAAATTCCTCCTTGGAGTGCCATAGGCTCTTCATATTCACCTCACAAATCTTCTTGGATGATTGATAAAACCACTTATAATTCTTTTTGGTGATTACATAGGTTTGCTAGAGGAACATGTTTCCTTCTTGTAAAAGGCCTTCTTTGTATTTGTTTGACTTCCAATATGCATGAGGTGATGAGGGAGAGTGTGGTAAGGCTAAGAAGGAGTAGTGTGATCCTGGAAGAATTATGTGAAGGAAATATGTGTTTTTGTAGAAAAAAAAATTGTTATAGAAGTGGAAAAGTGTAGGGTTTGAGTGAAAAATCGGTGTGCTTGAGATGAAGGAGTGATGAGAAGGTGGAAGGAAATGATGGGAAGACTCTCCTAATTGATTTTTTTACCCATCAAGACCCTTTGTGATTGTTTTTTTTCCTCCATCCATCTGCAGATAACTTGTTGTAACTTATTGTAGCAATTACAGAGTTTCTTGTAGCAGTTGAGGACATCCCCTTGTAGCAGACTTGTTTTAGCCATATCTCTCAAACTGTATATTGGATTGACCTAAATGTTTTTAATAATATTATTATAATCCTTATTCACCTCCCCATAATAAATCTCGACCATTGGATGCACGAATATTGAGAACAATAAAAATGGTTGTAGGTGATGGAGGTTGATTTCTCACAAACCGTGCACCAAATGTGCTGAAATTTCTTAATCATGTTATCATCATCTATATGCATCTCCCCATGAAACAGGTTGGAAAATATATGCATGGTTTTTGAGATATGATAAAAACATTTTTTTTCTAAAAACTAGGAGTTTCCTGTAGCAAAAACATGGTTTCCTAGTGCATTTTACGACTGCGAGGAAAATGAATGAGAAAATATTGGAAATGATGGGAGGATGTTGGAGATGGATGTGGGTGATGGATTAGCATGACCTAGGTCCTTTTGGAGCATCTAAGAAAAGGAGGAGGAAGTCCAAGTTTGACTTCCTTTGACTAGGGTTTTGACCAAATTTTTCTTTTGGTGCCAATTTTTTTTTTTTGCTACTTGCAAAGGTTGGAGAGCACCTTCATTCATTAGAGAGAGATACATGGAGCAAATACATTTTTTTTTTTTCATTTTTTCACTTTTTTCCTTATTTTTTCTTTAGGCCTACTAGTTGTCTCAATGAGGTTTTCAACTAGTAGGTCTACCTAGGCACCTCAAAGGAGTTTTTCACCTAGGATCTTTTATTTTTCTCCTATTTTCTCTTTTTTTCCAACCCATTGACTGCATCATGGAGTTTTTTCAATCAGTAAGCCAATCTCAGGTGCCTCAAAAGAGGTTTTCACCTGAGATTTTATTCTTTTTCCTTTTTTTTCTCTTTTTCAATTTTTTTTAGATTTTTTTTTTATCCTACTCTACTTGAAAAAAAAATATTCTCTTTAAAGTATAGGAATACTTCCAATGAAGACATGTGCACATCAATATGATAGATAAAAACATGTGTACACTTAAAATACATTCTTTGACATGTACCTGAATATGAGAGATGAATTGCTTTGACTGAGATTGTATCAAGTATTGTTGAAGAAGAGTGTGTTGTTGCAACTTAATGATTGTGTGGAACCATATTTCAATGTAGCTTTGATGCCCTTGGTTTGTTTGCTTATTCGGAACATTCTTCATGTCTTCTACTACCATGAAATTCAAATCTTCCTCTTTTTTCTGATTATTCTCTTGAACACATGGAGGAAATGATGGTAAACATGAGGGAACTTTCTCAATATCTGATTTTGATGTCTTCTCTTCAGCAAGTGCAGCCCTTGATTATTTGATCTCCTCATTTGAATCTTCTTCTTATGGATGTTTTTCTTCAATAATATCAAGAAAATATATTTTTTGTAATCCCTTTCTTGAACTAATATGTATACTATTTAGATCAAGAGGATCTCATTGGTATTATTGTACCTCAACATTGTAAGTGGGTTGAGATACTTCATTGTGTGAGTTTGGAAATGGTGGTACAAGTAGTTTAGTGGGAGTGGGTCTATGAGATGGATGTGGTTGAGGTTGTGGTTGTGGTGGAGGTGGATGGTAGGGATAGCATGGATTTGGGCATGAAGGATATTGACGAAAATATTGAGGATATTGTGGATTTTTCCCATAAGGTCCTTTCCAACCTTGTTACCAAGATTGGTTTTGGGGTTCAGATGGCCAAGGTTGTGTCCCAATTATTTTGAGATGGATGTGAATAAGCTTGAAATTGTTAAGTAGGTAATTGCATCATATCAAGTTGACTAGGCTTCCATGGTCTTCTTGGAGCTACATAACATAGCTTCTATGGTGATTGACTTGCTCCATTATCTTCTTGATAAATTTCCTTAAACCTTGGTAATGATTGAAAATATTTAGTAGCATATGATTCTACATGGATAACACAAATATCAACATCTTCTTTTTACTCATTTTGCATTCTTAACATTTGTACGTGTTCACTTATATTACTAAGAATTTATGTTTTAAAGTTATCAAGCAAATTTCCTTGTTCATCTTGACTTACCAATGTTGATGTTGATTTACTTACTCTTTCCCTTCCTCTTGATATGTGCTTGCATGTTTCACAAATTTCTTCAAATGACAATTGGTATACATCTCCTCTACTCATGAGATCAAGGAGATCAATCCACTCATCCCTAACTATTATAAGTAACAGGGTTTTTAGTGTGTCAAATCCTAAATATTGTAATTTCTTCCTCTTAACATTAAACATGAACCTATCTATTAGATCCTCAAGGCTCTCATCTTCTTTTTGATTCATTCTAAATATTTCTTCCTTAATATCATGGTCTTTATATTTTTCTAGAAATATATTTTGCATATCATTCCATGACCTTATTGAATTAGTAACTAGACTCATTAACCATTTAAGAGCTCTATCCTTCAATGTTACAGAAAACAATCTCAATTTTTTAGTGTGTGATAAGTATCCATAATATCTAGAAAGTATTTCAAATTCAAAGAGAAATCTTTCTGGATCCTATGACCTCATACCATGGAATTTGGGAAGGAAATATGGAGGGATGTTATTCATATGCTTACTGATATCAATATCTTGAATGGGAAACCCAATGGGATATTCTTCAGTGTCATCATCTTCGTCCATTTATTCTACCTTCTATACCATATATTCTTGTTCTACCTGCAAAAGTGGATGGTGATGTGGTTCTTACTGCACCACATGATCAAATGAGAGGGGGGGGGGATTTGGTGTTGGAGAAGTATTTTTAATGAAATGAAATTTCCTGTTCTGAAATGAAATATGCCTAATGATTTTTTTTTATTTTTTTTGAAGAAATAAAATAAATGAATCAACTAGGGAAGAAAAAAATGCATTCTTTGGCACTTCCCTGGAAACGGCGCCAAAAATTGATGGGCTACCAACTTTAATTATCAACCCAGGGATCATATAAACTTCAGAGGTATCAGAATTATATGTGCAGCATACAATGTGTCCTTATTTTGTTTATCTTATGTAATGGAGTGAATGCTATGAAATCAAGGCCTAAACTAATTGCATAAATGGAAGTGTTTCTTTGAAAAGAAATTAATCCTAGGAAAGAACAACAATTTGTAATTGAAATCCTAAGAGCATGAATTCAAACAAAAAGGCCTAATATAATTTACGAAAATGAATGTCCTAAGTGGTGTTTATTCTTCCTCAATCCTGTATTTATATCATAGGTGTCATGATTCAAGCCTATATGCGAAAATCCAACCTTTGGGAGAAAATATGATCAATTTTACACATGCTACAAGAGTGCTACAGGCAACTTTGGTTTTGCTACAGGCAAGTCTGTTTTGGAAATAACTCAACGAATGACTAAGTAAATCAAATTCAAATAGGATGGGACAATTTTTTATTAAGTATGATGTCTTAGGTATTTATTCCAAGTGGAATCACTCCAAAATACCCCTGTTCACATGTGCTAAAAAATAACATAAAATTACTACTCTAAAATATGGAAATTCAAGAACTAGTGAGCTAGTTAATCTATCAAATGCCTAACCTAATCAAGTGAAAATGAAATGGGGTAAATTTTTCTATCAAATTTAACATTATTATGACCTAGGCCAAGTGGAATCAAGTCAAATGGATCTCATTAACCCCTTCTAAAAACAAGAATAAATTTACTACTATTTCGCTACAAGGCATGTCTAGAAATCTTATATTCGTGAACTTGTAACCAAATCTAAGTAGCTTAATGATTAAAATGACCTTCCAAGGTTATTATAAGGATGAATAATGCTTTTGAACCTGTAAAAAACCTACAAAAAAACTCAATTAGATCATCTAACTCAATCCTGTAGAAATAAAAAGAAATAATACTAAATACATAACTATGCAAAATAGAAATAAGAGATGCATGTGAATAAGAAGTGAAAAGAGCATAAATAAATTGTGTAATAGGGCTCTGAGGATCCTGGGATGGCCAAGCCCAAGGAGGCTCACATCAAGGGAATTTTGAGGACTAAAATGGGCCTCCTAAGAAAAATGTACAACCAAAATAAACTGGCCATTCCACTTTCATATGATCACAAAGTATGGCTTGTTTTTTTTGAAGTAACGTTGTTATTGCGTACAATATTCAAGATGATGATGTCAACCACGGGGGATGATAAACCATTTTTGGAGTAAAAAATTAAAAATATTAAAAAATAATAAAATAATAAGACTATTTTTTCAACTCATATTTTCAACTTATCTCCTTAATTATTTCCTCAAATTTTGAGTGGGAGTACTCGTTGGATGCAAAATTTAATTCCTCGTCCAAGGAGTACCCATGTTGCATAACTTTGATGGACCTTGCTATGTGGAAAATGAGAAATACATGAAAAAAGTGATTTCAATCATGTTTTCATGTATTTATTATTTTTCTTGTAGCAAGGTCTATCAAAAGTATGCAACATGGGTACTCCTTGAATGAGGAAACAAATTCTACATCCAATGAGTGTTTCTGCTCGAAATTTGAGTAAACCCATAGAGAGATAAGTTGAAAATACAAGCTGAAAAAAAATAGTTCTTTCTTTTTTCCCTCTAAAATTTGATGATGTAATATAATATTATTTTATTATTTCCACTATTGTTTTATAATTTCCTTACGAGGCCCATTTTAGACCTCAAAATTCCCATAATGGAGTCCTATGGATTAAATCAAGCCTTATAAGCTGAAAATGGCGCCAATATTCATTATTGAATCAATGCAAGTACATCCCTGCAAGAAAAGAAAGTGGAGATGCTAAACAACAAGTTGTTTCCACAATAATATTAAACAATGCATGCCCCTAGAGGCCAATTCGAATTGGTACTTATAAAAAACCATGAGGAAGCATTCCACTTGAAAGGTGGAATCTTTCCCCTCCAAAATCTCTCAAATAGTGGATCTAGTTCCCAACACTTTCTAGTAAATGGCAGGGAACACATTCCAAGATTTTCTCAATCATCAGAGTTCTAGAATCTCTCCAGAATTTCTCAATAATTTCATGATATTTTTCTCATTTATTCTCCATTCTTGATCCTTCAGTAGTAGGGAGCAAGTCCCTAAATTATCTCCTCCAAATCTTCATAATCTGCACAATATTTTCACAATATTTTACAAAAATAAACAATATTAGGCACAAATATGCAATTACCTCTAAATATTCCTAAGAACATATTAAATCATAAAAAAACATTATTAAGTGTAGAAGGATAGATTTAATATATATTTTATGTGCCTAAGAAAGATTAGATGGGCCTGAATTTAAGTCTAATTTAGAGGCTCGTCAGTATTATTGTCTTTGTTTTATGCTGCAAAACTGAGTTTAAACACTTAATTTATGTGTTATTGCAAGTTACCTAAATGCGTAAAAGATAAAATTTCACTTTAAAATTTCATCAAATCTTCAATTTTTCAAATACAAATCATCAAACAAGTACCTATATCCACTATGATCACTCATCAAAATAAACCCCCTGCCAAGAAGATAATGTCTCCACATCTCCAAGGCATGAATGATAGTTGCCAACTCAAGATCATGTGTCACATAGTTGTGCTCATGCTCATTCAACTTCCTCGACTCATAGCATACTACCCGTCCTTCCTCCATCAAGACTCCACCAAGTCATATCTTGCAATTTTGTGTAGATACCACGAACTCTTTATCTAGATCTACAATCTTCAAGACCAGAGCATTTGTAATAAAATTCTTCAACTGCTCAAAGCTAGTTGCAAACTCCTAATTCCATTCAAACTTCTTCCCTTTTCGTTGTAAACCTGTAATAAGATAGGAGATTAGTGATAAGTTCTTGATGAACCTCCTATAGTAACATATTAATCCCATGAATGATTTGACCTCATCCATATTCCTAGGATTTTCCCACTCCATGATAGCTCTAATATTTTTTGGTTCCACTGTTTTACCTTCCTTGGAAACAACATGTTCCAAGTAATGAACTTAAATATGAAAGAAACTACACTTCCTAAGCTCTACGGAAATTAATGTGTAGATTCTAAATTACTCATCAAATTTACTAAATCACAAGACTAGAAGCCACTTTACTAATATGTGGAAGGTAATTCATGATTTAGAACACATATCATTAACATGCATTTAGAATAAATATCACACATGCACATAGATTTATCTAGGGGAAATAAACTTCTCAAAACCCCTTATTATATGTATTGCATTAATCAAAGAATAAAGATGAAATACAATGCTTCCTCAAGCTTGAGCACAACCTGCAAGTGATAGTCTATCTCCCTGCCTGACTTACTGAACCTGGAAAATACTTAGATAGTTTTTCAAGCCACCAAGCTCCTATTTCCTTGAATTATTCTCTGAGTAATTAGCCCCTATATTTTAAGGAAATTCCTCAATTGGATTGCGCAATTCTTGTAGGCCCATTCTCTAACTGCATGCACCACCTGTATACATGGGACTAGTCTACAACAGATAGTACACTTCCTTGGAATCTCCATCTCAACTAGGTAACTCAAATTCTCTGCATAACCTTTTTATTTTGGTTTGATTGATTAGTTAACTGGATGACCACCAACTGTTATTGAAGTTACACTACACAACTTGACATTCCACTAGTTTCTCCAATAGTTGGAACTAGTTTAACCGACAATAACTCAACTTAACTAAAATAGATTGCTACAAATTAGCAATAAATCATACTGAAATGAACTAAATCTTCCCAAAATCAAACTTACTAAGTTAACTGAGTGAAAATTTCCATGTCACCTCAATTAACTACCTCCAAGATTCTACCGATGTGGAAATTTGAATTTTCTCTAGTTTGACCAAGGCAAGGTCAAACTGAGATATTTTTGCTACATTTTCAACACTCCCTCTCAGCAAGAAAGGGATTATCTATTACCCCAATACTGCCTCTATGGTACTTGAATTTTCCCTTTGAAAAATCCTTTTTCAAAAAAATTTCATCTTGCTCATCTGTTGGAATGTACTGCAACAACATGATCTGCCTCTGCACACAAACTTGTAGATGGTGATATCATAAATCTATATGGTTTTATCGATCATGAAAAATAGGATTTTCATAAAGCTAGATGAAACTCTGATTATCACAATAAATCATATTAGGATCCTTCATATAACCAAATAACCCAAAAATAATCTTTCTCATCTAGATTGCCTCACATGTTGCTTGACTAGCAGCCATGTACTTTGCTTCTATTGATATTAGTGCCACAAATATCTACTTCTTATTGTACCAACAATATGTTGCTAACCCAACGCTAAAAATTCCTCCTAATGTTCTCTTCCAATCTGATGGACTCCCCGCCAAATATGCATCTGTGAAGCCACATAGCTTCACTCCCTTTGTCCATTTGTACCACAATCCAAACTAAGTAGTGTCTCTGAGGTACCATAGAACATGCTTGTTAGCCCTCAACAATTATTTGGTCAGTCAAACCATGGATTGGCTCAACTGTTTTACTAAATAGCACATGTATGGTCATGTGTTCACAAGATACTTGAGTGAACCCACCAACTACCTGTAAACAATAGCATTGACTTTCTCACTTGAAGTGGCATCCTCCTTCCTCTGGTTGGTTAGTAGAGGTGTCTCCATGGGTTTGAAACTCTGCATGAAAAAATTCTGAAGTATCTCGTTGGTATAATTTCCCTGAGAGATAAATAGTACCCCTTCTCCTTGTCATTCTTCCAATCTGAGGAAATAGTGCATCCCAAAGCAGTGAAATAGCTATTGATCCCAGTGTACCAAGCATGAGGAGCTTTCTTCAATCCCTACAATTCTTGCTTGAGTCTACACACATGTGACTCTATGTCAAAGGTCTCAAAACCTTTTGGTTGGTCGATGTAAACTTCCTCCTCAATAAATCCATTGAGGAATGTTGTCTTCACATCCATTTGGTGGATCTTCCACCTGATTTGTGCAACCAGAGAAATACTTGATCTGATGGAAGAGTACCCTGATATAACATAAAAGGTCTCCTCATAGTCAATCCCTTCAACCTGAGAGTACCCCTTGGCCACAAATATAGCCTTATGCTTCTCTATGCTTCTATCTATCGTATGCTTTACCTTGTAAATCCATCTCAAACCTACCACTGATTTAACTTTTGGTCTTCGTACCACTTCCCAAACACTGTTTCTGACAATGGAATCATATTCGTCTACCATAGCATCAACCCATACAATCTACACCACTTCTTCCTCAAATGAGGATGGTTTTGTCTCTACTAGCTCAATCATTAGAGCCAAGTAGCTAGTGATAAATCCTATTACCTCCTCTTCCTACGCTATGAAGTAGGTGTCACACATTCTCTCTAGCATCCTGTAATAATCAATCAACTTCCCTGGTTTTTTCCTTCCTTCTCTGGATGTCTCAGCTTGAGTGAGTTTCTCAACTCTCTACTCCTCTCCTTGTGGCTGCTCTAAAACTTCCTGAGGTTCTTCCTTTAGAGTCAAAATATACTTATATGAATGTATTTGATGCTCCCTCTCAAGAGAAGACCTCATTTCCTTCTCCTCATCAAACTTCACATCCTTTCTAAAAACTGTCATTCTGAGGGATGACATGTACACATAATAGTTGTGACGTGTTTCTGTGTACTCCACAAATATCCCCAACTCTATTTCCAGCTCTAGCTTTTTCCTTGATTGCTTGGAGACATGGAAATATATCAATGCTCCAAAGATCCTGAAGAGTGACACATCTAGTTTCTTTCCTGAAAACGATTCTTCTGGTGTAATCATCCCAAGAATCTCATGAGGGCTCATATTCTGCAAATAGACCATTTTTTCACATGCTTCAACCCACAAGTGTAGTGCTAGGCCTTGGTCATGTAACATCACCCTCTTTGCTCCCATAATACTTTTTTTCTTCCTCTCAGCCACCCCATTATTTTATGGGTTGTGGGGTGTTGTCAATTCCCATTGAATGCTTCCCATTGCACAAAAAATTTAAACTCATTCGACATGTACTCATCTCCATTATTTCTCCTTAGGGCCTTCACTTTCTTGCCAGTTTCTTTATGAACAAGTGCTTTAAATTCAACAAACTTGGAGAATGTTTCGTCTTTATTCTGCATGAAGAAGATCCAACACTTTCATGAGAAATAATCTACAAATATAACATAATACTTGTTCTTGGTAGTGGAGGTTATCAAGAAAGGTCCACATACATCAGAGTGGATCCTTTAAAGGACTACATGCACCCTATTTTCATGATCGTTGAAGCTAGATTTAGTGTACCTCCCCAGAGTACACACTTTTCATGTCTCTTTTTTATTCAATGCCCCTCTGGGTAAGCATGTAGTGATCCGTTGCATGATATTCAAAGATCCATGATTCAAATGGCCAAGTATTCTATGCTATAATTCATTGATATCTTGGCTTTGCACCTTCTCCTCCTTTGTGCTAATGAAGCACAGTCTTCCACATCCAACTTGTAGAGGTTCTTCACTCGAACCCCAATCTACTTCACTTTTATCATGGCGATGTGGCTCAGGAATGCCTGTCCTTTGCTGAATACCACATCGTAGCCAATGTCTTCCAACACCGCGACATAAATCATATTCTTCTTTAGACCCAGCACAAACATCACATCCTTGAGCCTAAGAGGGGAGGATGACTCCCTCTGAAAGGTGACTGTGTTGATATCGGTCACACCGTACATTCCATCATCTCCCATATAGATGTGCATTTGGAGATATTTCTCCTCCAAGTCAGTGAAAAATACTTTGTTTCTCACCATGTGGAATGAGGCACCATTATCCAGATACCACACACTTCCCTTAATCTTGCTTGCCAGACATGCAATGAGGGTGTAGTGAAGCTTGAATTGTGAATCCAAAGCTTCACCTACTGCTCGTTCTAAGGTCTTCTTGCTTTCTTTCTTATGTGTAAACAACGTAGCATAGTGCCTGAGTTCATGACAGTGAAAGAACTTGATTTTTGGAAAGTATTTCTTCTTTTCCCCTTGACTCAACTAGGTTTGGATTAGAATTTCTTCCCTTTTCCCTTCTTTTCCTTTCCATCCAAGGTAAATTTTTCTTCATCCTCGCCCTTGGATTAAGTCCCATCTATATTATTCCATTTTATTTCCTCTTGTACCAAATCAGTCCATAAACGCTCCCAATTCAGTAGTTTCTCCCTCCCATTCATTGAATCTTAGTAGTTGTGCCAACTCATGGGAAGGCCTAGAAGGGTTAGGCTCACTATATCATCATCTAGGACTATGAAACCAACTCCTAAAATTTCACAATGACATTGTGTGAACCTTCTCATATACTATTGAATTCAGTCATTCGTTTTCATCTTAATACTTTGAAGTTTATCCTTGAGCACGAGTTTCCTGTGGTCGTTGCTATTCTGGAACATATATGTCAATGCTTTCCACATTGCATATGGAGTCTCTTTCCCATGGATATTTGAGACAATATGGTCTACTCCCTCCAATATGATTCTCCTCACCCTATCTACACACTTCTTCCATTTTTTTATATTATGAGTATCAGGTATTGTTGGTTTTAGAATGTCATTCTCAACAAATTCCTTCAACCCATTATCTTCCATAACTTCCTCCATGCAGTCCTTCTGAGCAACATAAATTGGGCTTCCCTCAAGGGCATACTCAATTCTTTGTCCATAGAAATCCATCCTTCTAGCTCTAAATAATTGATCATGCAAATACGATCCTCCTGCAAAGACAACTACAAAATCTCTTCTTTAATATGAATCTAGCTCTCATACCATGTAGAAATTAATTTGTATATTATAAAATTCTCATGAAATTTACTAAATCACCATAATATAAGCTACTCTATTGATCTGCAAAAGGTAATTCACGATCGAGAACACATATCATTAACATGCAATAAATAACATCAAACATGCACATATATTTATCTAGAGGAATGAAACTGCTCAAAACCCCTTACTATTTGTATTGCATTATTTAAATAATAGATATGAAATACAATTCTTTCTCAAGCCTGAGTACAACCTATAAGTTTATATTCTATCTCTCTGGCTGACTGAATAAACCTGGCCAATACTTAGCCAATTTTTCAAGTCTCCAAGCTCCTATTTCCTTGCATTTGTCATTGAAGAATTATCCCCTATTTTTTAGGGAAATTCCTCAATTGGATTGTGCAATTCCTATAGGCCCATTCTCTGACTGCATGCACCACCTGTACGCATGGGACTAATCTATAACTGATAGTACACTTCCTTGGAATCTCCGTCTCAACTAGGTAACTCGAATTCCTTGCATGAAACAATTATTTTTGGATGATTGATCAGTTAACTGGCTGACCACTGCATGTGATTGAAGTTACACTACACAACTTAACCTTCCACTAATTTTTCCAACAATTGGAACTAGTTTAATTAATAATAACTCAACTTAACTGAAATAGATTACTACAAATTAGCAATCAATCATATTGAACTAAACTCAAGCTTCCCAAACTAGAATTTAATGAGTTAACTTAGTGACAAGTTCCATGTCACCTCAGTTAACTACCTCCAAGATTTTTTTGATGTGAAAAAATTGATTTTTCTCTATTTTGACCAAGGCATGGTCAAACTGAGATTTTCTTGTTCAATTTTCAATAGTGTTACACATTCCTTGGAAACAACATGTGTCAAATAATGAAATTAAGTTCGACAGAAACTTAACTTGCTAATCTTGGGATAAAATTGATACTCTCTCAATAATATTAACACTAATGTTAGGTGCTTTACATCCTTTTCCTCATTCTTAGAATATATCAACATATCATCAATGAATATTATCACAAACTTGTCCAGATAAGAATGCAACACAATATTTATCAAACACATGAAAGTAGTTGGAGAATTAGTAAGATTAAATGGAAATACCACATACTCATAATTCCCATACTTAGTATGAAATGTGGTCTTTTAAATGTATTCATCTTTGATGTGCACCTAATGATATCCTGATGTCAAGTCAATCTTCGAGAACATTGTTTCTCCCTTCAACTGGTCAAACAAGTCATCAATTTGCAACAAAGGGTACATGTTCTTGATACTCACCTTATTCAACTACATGTAATCAATACACAACCTAAGAGTACCATCCTTCTTATTCACAAACAATACTGGTGCACCCCAAGGTACTACAGTTGGCCTAATGTATCCCTCATCGAGCATTTCCTTAAGCTACAACTTCAATTCCACCAACTCTGGAGTGCTCATCTGGTATGATGCCTTACATGTTGGTGTTGATCGTGGTATTAACTCAATAGAAAAATTCACTTCCCTATGAGGTAGTAACTCTAAAATATTTTCAAGAAATGCATCCTGAAACTACTGCAAAACCATATACCTCTTCAAGACCTCAACATCCTCGACATCCTTTCCTTTTTCACTGAAAATATGAATTGTAAACAATACACACTCGTTCCTTCAATTTCATTTCTTACATAGTTATAACCATCCTCATGGATGTAGGGTTCTTCTTACCCTAAACAATTATTCTCTCTCCATCATCGTCTAGGCACTCAATAGCCTTGTCATTGTAATATATCTTAGTCCTATGAATGTACAACCAATCCATATCCAACAACATACTGTATGATCCCAATGAACGCACATTTATATGTGCTAATGTATAAATACCATTCAACTCAAAGGAACAAAATTATCACCCAATGAGCTCTTTTCTTAGTACCTATAGCCCACTGCACTAAGCAAGACTCAACATGCACTTATTTATTCAAGCAACACTTATCCACTAGGTCAGGATTTATATAACTATATTTAGATCCAGGGTCAATCAAAATAGAAACAACTTGATCGCAAATCTTACCTTTCATCTCGACAATATATTCCTAATGATTAGCCTAGCTATTATCCACTGTTGCATAAATCCAAGGAATACTTCGTCCAACATCCCCAAATTTTTGTGACTCTTCAACACTGTAAATTTGAGGTCTGCCACCCTAATGATATGGAAAATCTCTCTTATGATGATCTCCACCACAATTCCAACACTTCAAAGGCTTCCTTCAATCACCCTTGTTCTTATCCTTAGGTTGAGACCCATGTCCTCTGTCAACTGAATTGAACTTCTTATACGACACGGTATTCTCCTTTTTACCTGCATCTTGAGGTCTTCCTTGCTTCTTATATCACTTTCCTTTAGTATTTTCATTACCTTTTGAACCTTCTTAGGCTCTAACTTACACTTATACTACACATAATAATGTTTCAACATCCCAATGACTTCCTCCAATGGCTAAGGCTCATCATACTCAATATGATCTTGCTAATGGAAATCCACTAAAAAATCTTTGAACCTTTGTCTTCTAGTCTTTAATATATGGAACATACCTCAACAACTCCAGAAACGTAGTCGTATATTCTTCATCTGTCATAGACCCCATCTTCAATTCGTAGATCTCCTTAGCCTTTCTGTCATAATCTCTCTCTGCCAAGTACTTCTTCTTGAAGAGTCTTTTGAACTCAGGCCAACTCAACTCCTCTATCCTTATGGCTTTCACATGCTTCACATCTTCCCACCAAAAGTACGCTTTTACCTTGAGGCTAAAAATAGTTATCCTGGATTTCATGTACCTTGTATAATCATGCAACTCAAAGAACTTATTCATCCTATGAAACCATGCTTGTGAATATTCTGGTTTCTTCAACTCTCCATCAAAGATGGGAGGCTTGCCTTTCTTAAACTCATTTGACAAGTATTGCTTCTTACTCCTCCTATAAGGATTATAATAGTCATTACCATGATGTATATCTAAACTAAAAATAGAATAGAACCCATAACCACTACCTCTCTTATCAGGTGTATCCATCCATCTACCACCTCTAGTGGTAGCATCCCTGTCCAAATTTTTTCCACCATGAGTCCTACTACCATACACCACATTAGTCTTTTCCTCTTATCAATAAAAAATTTGTGGTTGTCCCTGTCTCTGCAAATATGATAAACTATGAAGGATCATTGCATTGACCTCTTCTTTATTTTCTTGATCTCTAGCAAGCCTTTCTTGTGACTAAATTATTTTGTCGTTATCTTCTTTGCAACTCTTGCTCTCTTCCATTAAACTTCTCAAGATGTCTTCTATGTCAGGAGATTACTCATCTCGTTGTTGTTAAATTGATATATAAGGGGATTCATGTGAATTGTAATCCACCATATTGATTTTCATCAATGATATTCCTCTTCTTGCAAACATACCATGTCAGATAACCAAATATAAAGATAATCCAACGTATCGTAGTGAAGTTCAAGGGAGACTATCTCATCTGAACAAATCTATTCAGATTAGCATAATATATATAACATAAACATATCAATCATCATAACATACCAACATCGTCAACCTCAATATGATGATGCCAACTATGATAATCATCATCGTGATAGATAACCAGCATGCATGCATGACAAACACATAGACAATCGGACATGCATACATATCAATCACATCTACTTGAGGTCCAATGCTGCAACCTTGCTCTAATACCACTTTGTGACCACCTCTTCCAAAATTTACCCAAATTCACAAGCTCCTCATAGTAAACATGAGACGAGTGTCACTATGACCTGACCTTACCTCCTAGTTCTAGTTAAGGAAGTGGGGCCTACAAACTTACCACAAAATGACATCCTACATGGACTACAAATAATTTAGGAGTTGAAGAAACACCCCAAGTGGTAAATCCATGATTTGGAACCTTGTTTCACTGACCTAGACCTATAACTAAACCTTTGTCATTGTTTTCATGTGATTTTGAGCCTCCAATCACACTCACAAGCCTTGCTCCATGTGGTTATAACCCCATATCTCTATTTCTGTGCCTACGGTCCCAAGATCTAAGGCACTTTTTAAGCCTAGTATCCATACCATTTCCCAGAACTTATTGTAACTTTATAAAATCATATTTATCATAGAAAAAATGCTAATCATTCAAACTTGAAGGAAAAAATTAACCTAGAATGCCTAGAACACACTAGAAATTTTGTCAAACACATGGAAAACATGTAAGCTACATGTCATGAATGCATATCTGATTATAAAAGTTTGAGATTCATCTAAGAATCACCAATAAGGCTCTATTCCCTCTTCACATAGTTGTAATAAAACTTATTAGTCCATATATTCATCAAACATTCAATAACTAAACAAATCATGACATGAGCCATAGATAGCATACATCATGTAACCAACAAATAAAAAAAAAAATCTAGCATAGAAACCATGGAAACTTAGCCATAATATCAAAAACATAATCACTACAAGTATACATGAATCATAGTAAAATAATAGCCCTTATTAATATATGAAAATACCAACCAAGTCAGGGACTTCCACGTACCACCCGACCATAGATTGGGCTTAACCAAATATCTCTTTCAGTCAATCACCCACGCGCGATATTACAAGAATGAATGCAGGATCATGGAATAAACCAAGACAAAACCAACCAGGGATTCCATAGGAAAAACCACCTCAACCATCAACCACAATGATTCCACCTCTACGATATGAACATCACTAACACTAACCAAATCGATCTCTACCTAAGTTGTATGGTGCTCCAGGAACTAGTAACGCAAACCACAACCTTCCAGGGCTCCGGGGTATTTGTTCAACTCAGCTCCAGGGACTAGTAATTCAACCCACTAAGGGATCCAAAGAGTTTGACCCAACCTAGGCTACAGGACTAGTAACTCAACCCAAGTTGTTACAAGACTTCCAAAGAATTTGTTCCAACCCACATCCATAAGGAAAATGAGCACCAATAAAAATAAAAAATAAAATATATATATATATATATTGGAAAAACCCCCAACACCATTGTTATCTAGAAAATGGAAATCTAAGGTTGAAACCATTGTTAATTCAAAAAAATATCCCTGCCAAAGATAACACATAACCAGAAAATCACATGCATATACCATGCATCCAGAAACTAGCAAGGAAATCAGACATGCAACTTGTTACATGCAAAGGAATCTAGTTGTAGTTGTTGATCCAATTGTCTGCTTGTGCTTTCCTGCTTTATTTTTCCTTCTTCCTCCAATTTGGGGGAATGATCAAGTGCTCCAATAATGCTCTAAGTGTGTAAGAGTATGAGAGAATGAGAGAATGAAATGAAAGCTCCAAAACTAAATTGACAAAAGTTGTGAACTGATCCTTAAAATCCTTGTTATTATTGAGGCCTCTACTTTCTTCATTTTCCTCCATTTTTCCTCTAATTTCCTTAGCATGAAAATATGTGTCTCTTCACTTTCCTTTTCTCCTATTTTTCTTTATTTCATAAATAAAATGCCAATTATGTCCACTTTTTCTTTTCCAATGCCTTTTTCCAATTTCCATAGCTATTAATTAATCACAAGTGATACCCATCCCTATGTTTTTCCCAACATTTATCTTCGAATATGTGTCCCATGACCTTGATCTTATTTTATTTACATAGAAAATCAACCAAAGGCTATTACAAACCCCTCACCCTTGGGGGAACACTGTCCTCAATGTTCTATGATACCTATGACCAAAAAATACTGAAAACATAACATAATGCCCATGGGGCTTTATAACATAACTCGATGTAGTATTTACAATGACAACTACTCCAAACCATGACCAACATGAAAAACATGACAATCATACTACTTATTGGAGCTTTATAACACAACTCATTGCAGTATATACAATAAAATCCATATACAAATGCATATATCGAAAACTCATTTCCTTGAACCTACAAATAACGAAAGATATAAATTCCACATTTGATCAACCATATACCATGTAGCTTCATCAAACCTAAAGTGCTTCCACTGCACTTTAACCTGATCGATTGCTCTGTTACGAAGCATGAGTTTTTTCCTTTGCAATATGCATTGAGGCATTGGATGGAATTCCCGCTCTGGTTCCACCTCCAATAAAACCCCATCTTTCACATGATTAACATCCTGGACATACTTCTTATGCAATGAAACATGGAAAACATCATGGATTTTCACTAACGGAGGTAGTGCAAGTCTGTAGGCCACTAGTCCAATCCTCCCAAGGATCTCAAAAGGCATGCAATACTGAGGTGCCAACTTGGCACATGACCTAATCCTCAAGTAGCTCCTCTTGTGCTTGATGCACAAATACACATGACCCCCAACCTAAAACTACTTAAATACCCTGTTTTTATATGCATAACTCTTCTTCCTATCTTGTGTTTCCTTTAAAGTCCTTTTAATAACCTGCATTTCATGCTCCATCTCTAGCAACATATCTGGTCCAATCATTACCTATGCACTGGATCACTATAGCTGATAAAATTGTTACAACTTCTCCCATAAAGCGACTCAAATGGAATCATCTTCAATGACTCCTACTACCCATTATTATATGAAAAATTTACCACTGGAAGATACTCTTCCCACTTCCTCTGTTGATGCATGACATACATCCTCAAAATTTCATCAAGAATCCTATTAACCCTCTTTGTCTTTCCATCTTTCTGTGGATGATAATTTGTGCTAAAATCTAACTGTGTCCCCAAATCTGCAAAAAAATCCTTCCAAAACTTGGAAGTGAACTTGGCATCTCTATTAGATATAATCTTCTTGGGAACACCATGCAATCTCACTATCTCCTTGATAAAAATTTGAGGTACCTTGCTAGCTAAATTCATAAACTTAAATGCAATGAAGTGAGCTAACTTACTTAACTTGTCAACCACAACCAGGATGGAATCGTGTTGTATCGATGTCCTCGGTGAACCTATAATGAATTCCATGGAAATGACCTACCATTTCCACTTTGGAATCAAAATCTTCTACAATAGACCACCTAGACACTTACACTTTACTTTTACCTCCTAACAGTCCAAACATCTCACAACAAACTCAACCACCTCTTTCTTCAAGTTCGGCCAATGATAGAATTTCTTAACCACTGTCAATGTCTTTTGATATCCTGGGTGACCTGAATATGGCCTTCCATGAAACTCCCTCGAGATAAGCTACTTGAGAGTAGTGTCATATGGTACATAAATCATTTTCCTGAATCTAACCAAGCCATATGATATGAGATGCTACTCCTCATCCCTATAACCTCCACCTTGATATTGTAACTTGTTCCTCAATTTTTGATACCTATCATCATGTTATCATACTTGCAATATTTGCTCATGTAATTTTGTCCCATAATAACTCATTGTTGCAATGTGATTCACCTACACTCTTCTACTAAGAGCATCTGCAACCTTGTTCTCCTTTCCCTTAATTTACTTAATCCCGAAATCAAACTCAATGAGAGTATCCAACCATATAGCTTTTCTGATATTCAAATTAGGTTCGTCAAATAAGTACCTCAGTCCACTATGATCACTCACCAAAATAAACCTCCTGCCAAGAAGATAATGTCTCCAAATATCCAATGCATGAATGGTAGCTGCCAACTCAAGATCATGTGTCACATAGTTCTGCTTGTTCTCATTCAACTTCCTTGACTCATATCATACCTCCTATCCTTCCTCCATCGGGACTCCACCAAGTCCTCTCTTGCAAGCATCTATCGATACCACAAACTCTTTATCTGGATCTATAATCTTCAAGACTGGAGAATTTGTAAGCAAATTCTTCAACTTCTCAAATCTAGTTGCACACTCCAGAGTCCATTCAAACTTCTTCCCTTTTCGTTGCAAATATGTAATAATATAGGAAATCTGTGAGAAGTTCCTAATGAACCTCCTGTAGTAACCTGCTAATCCCATGAATGATTTGACCTCATCCACATTCCTAGGAGTTTCCCACTCCATGATAGCTCTAATATTGTTTGGGTCCACTATTATACCTACCTTGGAAACAACATGTTCCATTTAATGAACTTAATTATGAAATAAACTACACTTCCTAAGCTCTATAGAAATTAATGTGTAGATTCTAAACTGCTCAAGAAATTTACTAAATCACAAGACTAGAAGCCACTCTATTTATTTGCATAATATAATTCATGCTTGATAACACATATCATTAGCATGCAATTAGAAGAAACATCACACATGCACTAATATTTATTTAGGGGAAAGTAACTTCTCAAAACCCCTTACTATCTATATTACATTAATCAAAGAATAGAGATGAAATACAATGCTTGCTCAAGCCTGAGCACAACCTGCAAATGTATAGTCTATCCATGTGCTTGACTAATTGAACTTGGCCAATACTTAGATAATCAAGACTCCAAGCTCCTATTTCCTTGTTTTGTTAATTGATTAATTAGCCCTTATTTTTTAGGTAAATTCCTCAATTGGATTACGCAATTCTTGTAGGCCCATTCTTTCACTGGATGCACCACTTGTACACATGGGACTAGTCTAAAACTGATAGTACACTTCCTTGGAATCTCCATTTCAATTGGGTAACTCAAATTCTCTGCTTTCAACATTTATTTTAACTGATTATTTAATTGGATGACCACCGAGTGTGATTGAAGTTACACTACACAACTTGACCTTCCACTAGTTTCTCCAATAGTTGGAACTAGTTTAACTGACAATAACTCAAATTAACTTAAAAATATTGCTACCAATCATACTGAACTGAACTCAAGCATCCCAAAATTTAATTTTCTGAATTAACCAAGTGAAAAGTGCCATGTCACCTCAGTTAACTACCTCTAAGATTATATTGATGTGGAAATTTGAATTTTCTTTAGTTTGACCAAGGCAAAGTCAAACTGAGATTTTCTTGTTGAATTTTCAACACTCCCTCTCAGCAAGAAAGGGATTATATGCTACCCCAATCATGCCTCTATGGAACTCAAATTTTCCCTTTGAAAAAAAAATCAGAATGTCTACATATTGTTCCTCTGTTGGAATGTACTGCAACAACATGATCTGCCTCTTCACACAATATCGTAGATGGTGATACCATATATCTATATGCTTGGACTGATCATGAAAAATAGGATTTTCAGAGAGTTTGATGAACCTCTGATTATCACAGCAAATCACAGTAGGTTCCATCATCTGACAAAATGACCCCACAATAATCTTTCTCATCTATATTGACTCACATGTTTCTTGACTCACAACAATTTACTCTACTTATGTTGAGCTGAGTGCCACAAATATCTACTTCATCTTGTACCAATAAACTGTTGCGAACCCAACACTAAAAATTCCTCCTAATTTTCTCTTATGGTCTGACGGAATCCTCACCCAATCTGCATGTGTGATGCCACATATCTTCGTTCCCTCTATATGTATGTACCATAGTCCAAACTGAGTAGTGCCTCTAAGGTACCGCAAAAGATGCTTAGTAACCCTCCAAATAATTTGGTTCGTAAGACCATGGCTTGGCTTAACTGGTTGACCACATAGCACATGTATGGTCGTTTGTTCATAATATACATGAGTGAACCCACAAACTACTGGTAAAGAGTAACATCCACTCCCTCACTTAAAGTGGCATCCTCCTTCCTTTGGTTGGCCACTAGAGGTGTCTCCATGGGTTTGCAACTCTGCATGAAAAAATTTTGAAGTATCTCGTTGGCACACATTCCCTGAGAGACAAAAAATGCCTCTTCTCCTTGAAATTCTTCCAATATGAGGAAATAATGCATGAGTCCCATGTCCTTCATTTAAAACTCTCTTGCAAGGTCCTACTTGCAAGATCTAATAAGTTTTTCATCGCCAGTTAATATCAAGTCATCAACATATAAGACTTCAAAATTTACCTTCTGCCAAAATTTGATAGAGTTTTGTATCCGCTTCACTTTTGGTGAAGCTCAAATCAGTGAGATAGCTATCGATCCTGGTGTACCAACTACGGGATGCTTGCTTCAACCCATACAATGATCGCTTGAGCCTGCACACATGTGAATCTCTTTAAAAGTATCAAAACCTTTTGGTTGCTCGATTTACACCTCCTCCTGAATAAATCCATTGAGGAATGTTGTCTTCACATCCATCTAGTGGATCTTCCACCCCATCTGTGTAGCCAGAGAAAGAATTGATCTAATGGAAGAGTACCCCGCTACAGGAGAAAATATCTCCTAATAGTCAATCCCTTCAACCTAAGAGTACCTCGTGGCCGCAAATCTAGCCTTGTGCTTCTTTATGCTTCCATATGGTAATTACTTTACCTTGTAAATCCATCTCGAACCTACCAATGATTTATCTATTTGTCTTGGGACCACTTCCCAAACGTTTTTTCTAAAAATAGAACCATATTTGACTACCATAGCATCAAGCCATACAGGCTGCTCCACTGCTTCCTCAAATGAGGATAGTTTTGTCTTTACTAGCTTAGTCATTAGATCCATGTAGCTAGTGTATCAATTCTATGACCTCCTCTGCCTGCACTATATGGTAGGTGCTCCCACATTCTCTCTATCATCCTACAATAATCTGTCAGCTTCTTTGGTTCATTTCCTTCCTTCTCTGGATGTCTCTGCTTGAGTGGTTGTATCCACTCTCTGCTCCTCTTCTTGTGGTTGCTCCACAACTTTATAAGGTTCTTATTTTGGATTCAAAATCTCTTTATCTAAATGTAGTTGAAGCTCCCTCTCAATAGAATACCTCATCGCCTTCTCTTCATCAAAATTCACATCCCTTTGAAAAAAAATTATTTTGAGGGATAACAAGTTGTGAGGTGTTTCTGTGTACCCCACAAATATCCCCAACTCTGCTGTCGGCTCTATATTTTTCCTTGATTCCTTGGAGACATGGAAATATACTGATGCTCCAAATATCTTGAAGTGTGACACATCTGGTTTCTTTCTTGAAAATTTTCTTTTGGTGTACTCAACCCAATAATTTGAGGAGGACTCTTGTTCTTCAAATAGACCATTGTGTCGCATGACTCAGCCCACAAGTGCAGTGTTAGTCCTTATTCATGCAACATCAGCCTTGCTTCTCCCACAATACTTCTATTCTTTCTCTCAGCCACCCCATTATGTTGTGGGTTATGGGGTGTTTTCAATTCCCATTGAACTCCCCCCTTTTAACAAAAATTTTTAAACTCATTCGACATGTACTCACCTTCGTTATCACTCCTAAGAGCCTTCACTTTCTTACTAGTTTCTTTCTCAATGGGTTCTTTAAATTCAAAAAACTTGGAGAATGTCTGGTCTTTCTTATGAATGAATAAGATCCATCACTTTCATGAGATATCATATACAAATATACCATAATACCTATGCTTGGTAGTGGAGTTTTTCGAGAAAGGTCCATAGACATCATAGTGGATCCTTTCAAGGACTACATGTGCCCCACTGTCCCATTCATTGAAGGTGGATTTAATGTACTTCCCCAGAGTACACCCTTTGCATGTCTCCTACTTCTCTATTTCTCCTCTGGGTAAGCCTGTGGTGATTCATTTCATAATCTTCAAAGCTCCATGATGCAAATGGCTAAGTATTCTATTCCATAATTCATCAACATCTCATATTTTCACCTTCTTCGCATTTGTTCTCAATGCAACGCTATCTTCCATATCCAACTTGTAGAGGTTCTTCACTCGAACCCCAATCTACTTCACTCATCCCATGGTGATGTGTCTTAGGAATGCCTTTCCTTTTCTGAATGTTGCATCATAGCCATAGTCCTCCAATGTTGTGACAAAAACCATATTCTTCTTTAGACCGAGTAGAAACATCACATCCTTGAGCCTAAGAGGGGAGGCCGAATCAATCTGAAAGGTGATTGTGTCGATCTCGGTCACACTGTACCTTCCATTATCTCACGTATCAATGTGCATCTTGAGATCTTTCTCCTCCAAGATAGTGAAAAATTCTTTGTTCCTCGTCATGTGGAACAAGGCACCGTTATCCAGATACCACACACTTCCCATCATTGTGCTTTCCATGCATGCAATGAGGGTGAATTAAGGCTCTAATTTTGAAGCCAAAGCTTCACATTTTTCTCCTCCTGAGGCCTTTTTTCTTTCTTTCTTTTGTGTAAACTTCATGCCATAGTTCCCGAATTCATAACAATGAAAGCACTTAATTTTGGACAATGCTTTCTCCTTGCACTTTCCTACTTTCCTTTGCCTTCTTTCTCCAATTTAGGTGAATGCTCAAGTGCTCCAATAATTCTCTAAGTGTGCAAGAGTATGAGAGAATTATAGAATGAAATGAGAGCTCCTAAACTGAAATGACAAAAGTTGTAAACTGATCCTCAGAAGCCTTTTTATTATTGAGGCCTATATTTTCTTCGTTGTCCTCCATATTTCCTCTAATTTCCTTACCATGCAAATATGTGTCTCTTCACATTCATTTTATCCTATTTTTCTTTATTTCATATATAAAATGACAATTATTGCCACTTTTCTTTTTCCAATGCATTTTTCCAATTTCCATAGCCATTAATTAATCACAAGTGATACCCATCACTATGTTTTTCCCAACATTTAGTTTTGAATACATGTCTAATGACCTTGGTATTATTTTATTTACATATAAAATCAACCAGGAGTTGTTACACATGTATAGGATTATCAATTCCCCTAAGTAATAATGACTCAAGCTCATAGAGAGGGAGATTTAGAAGACTCTAACTCAACTCTATGACTCTGAATATTTAGAATGAAATAATTCCTCCTTATTTAAAGAGTTTGGAGGGAGCATGAGGAATATTTTTGAGGACATGAATTGATTTATCAGGTATGCAGAAATCACCCTAAAGCTTATATCCATATATTCCTTGAAACATGGGTCAATCCACACTAGAAGTCAAAGAAGTCCTATAAATTTAAAGGATTCTTTCAAATAGTTTCTTAAGAGGACTATGTACTTAAAGTTGAATTATTCTCATAGCCAATAGGCTAGAGTACTCATTAAACGACTTAAAGTAAAGTTTAAATACACTCATGGTTGATAGCCCAAAGTACTTACATAGTGGACTGATACACCACCCACAAAGCCACTGAAGTAAAATCTAAAATATTATCATGGCTGACAAAGTACTTACACATTACACAATGGAGTGATACAACACCCACAAAGTGAGTAAATCTAAAAATATTATTATGGATGACATGCTAGAGTACACAGTGGAGTTATATGCCACCCACGAAGTGAATAAAGTAAAGATGAAAATATTCTCATGATGGAATAAGGGTCCACCATGCTTCCTACTAGTTGATTCTATGACTCCATTCAATTTTATAAATTGTGGACCTCTTCCCAAGTGATACTGTCATCTGACCAATATAGATATTCAATATCCATGTAATATGGAACAGTAAAAAGATAGTAATCAAGGCATCTACCCATGATTGTTCCTATCATGAGTGTATGATCATTTTTCACCAGGTACTTCCCTTAGTATGATGTTTTTCTTTTAATTTATAGGAAAACTCTCCTCATGCGATGCAAATTACCAAATTATGCTAATTTTTTAGTTCCTTTTCAATTATTACCACCTCTAGAGGGTTTAGCATAAATATATCACAACTTAGGAACTTTAATTTAAATTTGATCCACAATTCAGGTTGTGCAGCTCTTAATATTTCATCTTGGATGTTTAGAATGAATTGTTCACCTTTGTAGTACCAGTTTTCCCTTGGCATTAAATTTTCAATTAGGATCTTTGTCCATCCTTACCATGTCCTCCTAACCAAATTTTTGGTGTCTGCACATATCACTCTTTCTCTCTTTTGTCTTACTAATGTTAGCACTAAGGAGTAATGTCCCCGTGATACTAGTCTTAATTCAATGTCACGATAACATAATCCAAACTTACCATAGTTGATATGCATATATCTCACACCTCTATTCATATGTGCTTCTAGTTTTGTTGAGTTGTGCTCTACTTCTATTTGTTGTTCTCATATCTCCAATATTTGGATTTGAAGAAGTGATTATTTAATTTCCTCAATTAAGCTCATGGAAATTTGGATTTCTTGTCTTCCTATATTGAACAACTAAATTACTTCTCTTCTAATTCAAGTCTACAGATCAACTGGACTCTCTATAGATTTTCCTCTTTCACAATTTTTCCACTTCTGATGATTTCATAGTCCATTCCATTGGTATTTTCCCTTTTTCCATGTAATCCCTTTTTTTGTGTAAATCAGTAGTTGTATTAGATCACAAATATAGTATATAGTATTACAAAAAGGTCTTGCCTATCCCAAAACAAAAAGAGACGCAGAGGGAAAGGCCTACCAGCGAGATACTTCCACAGAAAAAGACACAGACACATATAAGCCATCGCAGGCCAGGAGTCAAACTGTAACATATTACAAAACTGATCCTTTTCCAGGACCGAGAGACTAGGAGACTGGTCAGCCCAACTGGGTTGCCTGACATATAAAACCAGCATATTCAAAAACTAACTAAAGCCGAGGAAACAACTTAAAAAGACTAACAGCCAAGAATTTCATACTTACTGTTTCTGTTCCTTTTTGTAGGATCTCCTCCATCACTTGGCCCGGCATTGTCCATGTGATTAGGTGTACTTCGAGGCTTGTATCGGCAGATGATAGTGGTCCAGTTTCTCTCCTCAGGTAGCTGGATCGAAATGTTCAGCACATGCTTCGGATAAATATTGAAGAGCCTGACGAACCCCTCAAGCCACTTCGACTAGGCTTTCATCTCTTCTACCAGGGATTTCAAAGTGACTTCCAGGCTGTGAAGCCTAGCCTAGTTTTTTTCCGAAGCGAGGGTGCCGGCCTGGTATGCATCCTTGTGAGCCGCCTCCTGCATATTCAATACTTTGGCTAACATGGTTTTCATTTGTGAGGCCGTGCGCTGGGTGCACAGAAATTGGGTAGACCTGGTGGTTAGAGTGCCCGAGTCTTTTAACCAGTCCACTTCTTCACAAATATCACTGTCGTCCACTCTCTCGCTTGCTTTGTCCACTTTGACTTGCAGCATGTCGATTTTCTATTTTCCCCTATGGGAAATAAAGGAATTGAAGCCTTCCTCTGCCTCCTTCAGTTCATGGGCAGCCTTGGAGCTCTTGAGGATGCGCTTCTCCATTTTTCAATGCCTCCCTCTCACGCTCAACTTACTAAAACCATGACTCAGCTCTATATCTTTACGAACGTGACAAAGGAAGGGCTGCAGAAAATCACAAGTATCTCCTCTGCTCCTCGGACTAGTATTTATAATTTGATTACTGATACTCGGGATCATGAAAGGAAATGACCTCCCTCCCTCTTCCTTTCCCCTGATAGGCTATTCAGCTGACAGGTGAGGGATATTATGTCGATCCATGCATTCCATTTCGCACTAGTTGCCATGCTTTTCCTTAATTAGATTATGCCACCTCTGCAGTTTATCAAAGCTGGGGTATTGTCCTTCGTCAGTAAGGTAAACCTCCCAAAGTCGACCACATAAACCAAAGGACCTCTGGCTTAGAAACCACTGCTGTGAATTACTATATGGGCAGGACTTCATCTATCATTAATGATCAGTTTCGTGAGACCTGTCCGCACCTCCTAAAAAACTAGTTAGGTCCTTTACGGCAATCTGATTACACTCCTCTCTCAAATTATCAAAAGGCATTTCCTACCAACAGGTGTCAAGGACAATCTCTGGGTTTTCCACTGCACGATTTGCAAGGACATCTGCCATAGAATTTGGTGAGCACCTAACAACCTGAAGTACTACCCCTTGGAGATTAGAGAAATGGTTTGAGATGAGAGTCATGACTAATGAGAGGCACCTGTGTTTAATGACCATGTTGGGATGTGACCCATTCTGCAGTCTCTTAGCCACGTTAAATGCAAGCATCAAGTCCCCTTCCAAAATAACTCTTCCAATGCCCAATCTGACCAAAATTTGCAGGCCCTGTTCCAGAGCAGCAAACTTCGCCTCATTGTTCATAGCTTCACCTAACGGGTAGTTTTATATATGCTTAATATCTCCTTTGTCATCGCAGATAGCTCCTCCAAAACCAACCAGACTGGGGTTACCACACGAAGCATCGTCAAAATTCAGCTTACAGTAACTTGGGGAAGGGGGCTGCCAGACCAGAAGAGACAGAGGAGGCGGCGGTTTGCGCATAGGACAACAAGATCTAGTGGCACCTTCAATTCGAAACAGGTTCATAATGCGTTGGTCGTTAGTTCAAGGCTTGTCACTATGAACATCTTTGACCTTGGTAATGACTGTTTCCCTCATATTCTTCATGATCTCTATTTTAATGTGGTCGAGTTGGAAAATCTCATCCTGGAAGATTCTCCTATTCCTTTCCTTCCAAACCCACCACACAATGAAGCCAAGGCCCAGACACCAAGTAGGTTTACAGTTTCTTGTTCAGTTTACTTGATCCTCCATCTAGCTATGCTCTCATGGATAGAGTCTCTGTTTCTATCATTTTGCCGAAAAATTTCCGCCATCCAATCCCATAAGCTTTTGGCCCACTCACAAGAGTTCAGGAGGTGGTTCATGGTTTCCTCCTCCACCCTATAAAGACAGCATATTGATGGTCCAATGAACCCTTTCCTGCGTAAATTCTCCCAGGTGAGAATTTTCTTATGCATGAGAAGCCACAGGAAGGTTTTTACCTTAGGCCAGTAGATAGAATCCCATACATTATTATGCCAGTGCACTTTTTCTGCTAAATCTCTCTATTCCAGATGGTGCCTCTCTTCTTTAAGGTTAGAAGTGCCTCCTTCCATATTTCCCCACCGAAGCTGATCCTCCTCCTGTGATCGATGAATTCTTCTCTTATCCACCCACTGGCGCAAACACATCAACCAGTTCTCCACTTGGATCTCTTGGGAGGGGGGGGCGAAGCCCAATGGTGCCATTGTTGGTCCAATTGATCATTGTTCCAGTAGCAGTAAACCTTAATTTTACCAAGCCCTTGAAAAGATTACTAGATAAGTCGATACTCCAGGCTCTCCAACTTTGGTAATTGTTGCCAGGCATCTTCCCAAAAGAAGGTCATTCTGCCATTTCGAATTTCCCAGAAACAGTGGTCTTGGATGATATTTATGTTGGCCCAAGCTAGGTTCCAAATAGGGGATCCGGTGATCACTCCTGTCATTATGACTAAGTCCGGAGGATGCCAATTTTCTGCATACTTAGCCCACCAGAGCATTGCCCAAGGGGTATTGGGTTCCTTCATCCATCTCCACAAGCCTTATTTATATTTTTTGGATCTTGAAACCCTAGACCACCCAGTGTCTTAGGTTTGCAAATCTTCTCCTAGGCCACCGGGCCCATTTCTTTCTGTCATCTTTACCTAACCACAGGAACGTCCTTTGAATATCTTTGATTTTTTGGAGAACTCCCTTGGGGGCTGTAAGAATGGAAATCATGTACTACGGGATTACTTGTAGCACCGCCTTCATCATAGCCAACCTACCTGCAAAATTTAGAGCTTTGTTCGTCCAATACTTCCCCCGTTCCTCAATGGAGGAAAGCAGTTTTTCCCAATGACCTTTTTGCTAGGGTTTGTCCGTTATGGGAATCCCTAAATATTTGGATGGGAGGTTCTTCCTTCTAAAGCCAAGGATGGTCGTGAGGTTCCTCTGGATTGACATGTGAGTGTTAAAGAATAAAATTGAAGATTTTTCTAAGTTCAAGTCAATTCCCGAATCATGTCCAAAGAGGTTGAGAATAGCTTTAAAACCCCTAGCCTCTCTAACAGTAGGAATATCTTGGAGCATCGTGTCATCCACAAATTTCTGATGGGTGGTGGCTAGGCAAGTTTGCAGAGGTTGAAGTCCCACAATTTCCTCTCTCCCTTTTTCCGTTTTGATGATTCGGCTTAAGCCCTCCATACGAATGACAAACAGAAAGGGAGAAATCGGATCACCTTGCTGGATTCCCCTGGAAGGAGTGAAAGGATGAGCAGGGGCTCCATTGACCAAGACTGAGAGACTCAAGGATTTGACCATAGCCATCACCTAGTTAATCTAGCGTTGGCCAAACCCAAAAGCCTCCAAGAAAACCTCCAAGTAGTTCCAGCTTACTTTATTATAGGCTTTAGACAAATCCAGTTGGATAATCATGCCAGCTTTTTTTTGTGACTGAAGGGAGTGGATCATCATATGCGCCAAAAGGATATTATCCATAATCTATCTCCCTTCAACAAATCCAAATTGCTCCTCTGAAATAATCAGCGGGAGGATGTGCTTAAATCTATTATCCATCACCTTAGATACGATTTTATATATGAAATTGCATAGGGCTATGGGCCGGAACTTCGCCGGGGTGCAGGATGCCTCTTCCTTGGGAATCAAAGCTAAAAAAGTAGAGTTAAGGGATTTTAGGATAGAGGAGGTTTTACGGGAGTCCTCCACCACTACCCAAATCTCCAACTACACAATGTCCCAACAAGCTTTGAAGAAATAAATAGTAAAGCCATCTGGGCCTGGTGATTTACCATTAGTCATTTCATTTACCGCTTCCTCCACTTCAATCAGAGTAACAGGCCATTCCAGGTTCTGATTGTGGCCCTCTAATAAAATCCTAGGGATGGAAGCCACAACTTCCCAAATTTCCCTTTCTCTATCCATATATGGTTCAGTGGCAGTTTGAGAAAAGTGGTTGACCAGCAAGGTAGAGATGTCCTTATGCGATTCATAAGAGTTCCCTTGTACATCTTTTAAACAGATTATCTTGTTGGTACATCTATAGTCTATGGTGGATTTGTGGAAAAATTTTGTATTTTTTTCCCCTTCCTTAAACCATTGACCCCTAGATTTCTGTTTCCACAGGATCTCCTCCTGCAAACATCTTTCTTCCCATTGTTTCATGAGGTTTTGCTCAACATGGATGGAGTCCTAGGAAATTTCCTCATTGATCCAGTCGTTCCAGCTGTTCTTCCAAGAAAATCTTGTCCTTGAAGATGTTACTGAACACCTCTTGGTTCCAAGTCCAAATTCGGGCTTTAATATGTTTCAGTTTAGCTTGAATACATAACATATTTGTACCCTGTGTTAGTGTCAGCCTTTGCAGCCTTCCTCCAGTGATCAAACATGCTCTTGCAAAGTGATTTTAAGGTGTCAAGGTCAAATTTTGTCATTTTAAAGAATCTTCAAGCAAAATTTGGTCACTAGGCATTAGGTCTAGGGTTTGTTTTCACTCCTTCCAAAGTTGTCCAAATGTCAGTCCATGTCACCATTCAGCTGAGTGTACCATCATTCAGAGGGTTTTCATCATCATGTCAAGTTCCATTGGGTCATTTTACAGCTTGTTCATGCTTCAGTTGTGCTTAGGTAAGGTCCATTTCCCTCTCCTAGGGTTTTGGAGGTAATTTCTCTTGGATGGTCAAATCATCGAAAAGACTTGTATCCTGATGTTCACACACCTTCCCCTATCCTTAATATACCTTATTAAACACTTCCCATCACTGAGATCCCCAAAATTTCTCATTTTTGCACAAACCCTAGTTTCTTGCCACAACTTGGCAATTTTCTAGGCTAGGCCTGTGTTTTGCCCTTTTGGACCCCTTCCCCTCACTCAATCTCTGAGATTCCACTTTACCCTACTTCCTAACATCCCTCCCTACTTCCAAAAATTTCCCCAAGAATTTATAAGCCCCTTATCCCCTTCATTTCGCTTCATTTCGACAAAATCCCTTGTTTCACACATCGGGATAAGTTTCACTCAAAAAATGTTTCAGAGCAATAAAAGATGAATTTTGGAAAATTGAGAGAGGTTTTTATCCAAAACATCCCAAGAAAGGAAAACCTCTTTCAATTTTTACACAGGTATCATTTTTTTAGAGAAATATCAAAAATACCGCTGCCTCAGGAGAATTGAATGCACCTCTGAAGTGACCTTGGGAAAATCAAGATTTCTCCTAGAATGGTTGGCTAAATGACTTGCTTTATGAGTCAAAGGATAACTAGACATAAATACCTTTCCAATTAGCTATCATGAGCTTAATTTGGAGTTGAGGAAGACCTTCAAAAGTTGACTGCAACAGCGCTCTGCCTTGAGGCAGTCTCATTCTGCTCATTTTGACTAGTGTTGGGAGATTTGATTTTTGACAGGGTAAATGAAATCCAAATTGCATAATTCCACTTTTGTTGGAAATTATACTCCAAGAGCTTTCCAACGAGCTATCACACGCCCGATTTGGACACCGGGAAGGCCTCCAAAATCCTCCTGCAAAATGCACTATGTGATAAATTGGGTGAGACCCACTTGAGGGGTGCGACCCACTTGAGCGTTTCAGGCAGTGTAAAATTGAACGGGTGAGACCCACTTGAGGGGTGCGACCCACTTGAGCGTTTCAGCCAGTGTAAAATTGAACGGGTGAGACCTACTTGGGGGGTGCGACCCACTTAAATCAGCACTCAGAAAATTGTGTTTTGCGCCCAGTTTCGATTCGAATCAACTCCAGCTGCTTCTAAACAGGTTTTAAATCATTGCTCAGTAGATTTTAAATATGGTTGTGGTGTCTTGAAGTGGGGAAATTAATTTATTTGAATGGAGAGGTGAAACCCTATATTCATGGCAGATTTATTCCTTAGGGTTTTAAATACATATTGATGGTTTTGTGAAGATTTTCCCACCTTGTATGGTTGATATATATACCTCTGCATATATTGTCAAGGTCTCACTGCCCTCACACTCATTCTACCACTGTTGTCACTACCATGTGATCATATTGTCGTCCCTTCCCCATATTCATTATCCTCATATCCCTTTATACTTTTGGTTCCCATGTGAAATCCCAAACCCTATTACTTACTACTACATTCCTCCATTGACACAAGCCTAATCTCCATAAAATTCAAAGGTTATTTCTTTGTCCTTGATTCCACTTGACTCACTGATATGTCGCCATTTCATTTCACTCATGTCCTTAGAAACTACCCCCCATCACCATATCCCATTCCTATCTCACTTATAGGGGTTCTCAATCCCTCATTCCCCTTTGGCACGCATTTGGCGATTGGAGACAAAGACACCAAGGTCCCATTTCTCATTTTCAACAAGTTGAACATACACATTGCAACACCATGACTGACAACAACACATCATACAACCGAGACAGTGTTTTCACCACAGGAGCTGCATGCACCAGGAGAGCACTAAAATGACGGAAAAGGCCTGATCCACTCCGGATTTTGGCCGAGGCTTCATTGGCTGGGAAAGATACATGATGGAGGGTCTTCACTCCAAATTTGAGCAAATTCGGAGAAATTTTTGTCATTTTGAAATTTTGGTCTCAAAAACAGGTTTTTCAGTTAAGCGGGTCTCGCACTCATATGCTCACTTTTTTTTGGGACACTTGCTGAAGGAAATCTTTGCATTTTTGGATTTTTCATGATAATTTATGCATCCTCAGGCATTTCTGAAGCATTTCATCAGATTCTGGATGGTCAAAAAGCTCAAAAACACCATGAAAACCACCTTGCTGCCACCTTTTGCACCAGCAGGAAGTACTTCTGGGAGAATGAGGTTTTGGAGGGTCAAATGAGCTCCAAATTGGGAAATTCTACTTGGGTTGGATAGCCAACATCCAGGGATTTCCAACGAGCTATCATGAGCTCAATTTGGATGCCAGGAAGTACTTCAAAATCGGGCTGAAAGGCATGTGACCCACTTGGCTCAGGCATGCGACCCACTTAAATTTTTGGCTGAATTTTCAACTTCCAGCTCAGATTTTCGGCCAGTTTGGACCAGTTTTGCTTGTGGATGAAATTTTTGGGTTTTCATGATGTAAATTTATGTTTGGAATGTAACTTTGGCTTATTTTTATCTATTCTAGAAGATTCACTCTTAAAAAAGTGAAAATCAATGTAAATGAATCAGTTTCCACTCTTTTAGAGGCAAGTTGTTAGCTGCCTAGATTTTAGTTCCTTGATTAGAATTTGGTTGAAAATGACCCCTGAAGGAGGAATTCGACCCCTAGAGGTGTGGGACGGGGTTAGGATGATCTATATGATGTAATTTCTCAATCATTTTCAGAGGTTGGAGAGGTTGGACTCTTGGGAAACTTTTGGCATCATTGTACATATTTTTTCATATTTTGGCTAAGGAAAGATCAGAGGTTTTGCGGCACCTGTTGGGATTCTTGTGGTGTTCTGTTCTTGATGGTGTTTTCTCTCTATTTACTGTAAGTTATTCATGTTTTAATGTATGCCATTCCTTTCATATGCTTCTGAACTAAAATGAATGAGTATATGAGGTTGAATCCATTGTTTACAGTGCTTTGCCTTTGAATTCATTTAGTTCTACATGTTTTCGACTGTTTGGAGAGGATCCAAGTTCTTCTTTTCCCTCTTCAGCTCCTTGTCATTCTGGTCTGTCCATATACCCAATCAAAAGCATCAAGACTATCGCCTACCTCGCCCCAACTCGAATTCTGCAAAGATCTGACCTTATCCCCGGACCCAAAAATTGTTTTTTCCCATTTCTCCAACGAAAACCCAAAAAATCAAAATCAAACTTTCCTATCTCTTTACTAGCCTAAAATCAGTTCCCATTGTAAGTCATCTCGCACCCTATTTCTCATTTTATCGATATTGACGGAGAGAGCCCTCTCTTGTCCTCGTAGGGCTAGCTACGAGGCTGAGCGTGGTTTGATGTAGCCTTGAGTTTTACCTTATTTCAGCCTAAGGTAGATTTGAGCGCTAACACCCTGAATCATAAGGGGTTCATGCCACCATTTCTGGATTTTTTATTTGAAATCAGGGTGGTCAAGCCAGAATCTCTCAAATCTAAATGTCCTGTTTTTAGGAGTGCCCAAAATAGCAGCGTCTAGGGTGATGGGCCAGTGGTCAGAGCCCCCACTTGGAATGGTGTCTGACTCCACTGTGACTCCCTCTAGAAGGATATATTTAGTTATGAGGAAACGATCTAGTCTCGAGGCAATCTACCTATCCCCTTCCCTCTTATTATTCCAGGTGTACAACCCGCTTTTTTGGAGAATGTCAATAAGCCTGGAGGACCTAATGAAATGACTGAGAGCCTCTGCATCCCGGTTGAGCCTCCTCAATCCCCCCTTATTTTCTCTTAACGAGGTTATCACATTAAAATCCCCCCCAAGGATCCCTTTAACACCAAAGTATCTAAGTTGTAGATCTGAAAGGCGGTCCATCAGATGCAACTTTTCTTCTAAACTTTGGGGTCCATATACATTAGTACATAAATATGAGCCAGGTTCTCTTATAATTTGCATCTCCAAGGATACATAAGATCTTGTTTCTTCTGCACTAACCAGATGGAACGATTGGGGGTTCCAAAATGTTACCAAACCTCCTTCCATCCCATTTCCCTCCACCTCTAGGTAGTCCATTCTTTTCCCAATTTTCCTACTTATCTCTTGCATCTTCGTACTCGAACATTTAGTTTCTTGTTGGAAGATCATATATGAGTTTTCAGTTCTAACTTTCTTCTTCAGAAGTCTTTGTTTCCTTTGGTTATTTAGCTCTCTAAAATTCCATGATAAGATCTTCATAATAAACAAAATAAGTTAAGAAGAGGAGGTGAAAGCCTCAAGGGCTTTTATCTTACCTGAATTTATGAGAATTTGGCCTAATTCCTGGAGGGCTTCGTTGTTGGTTTTTCTTCCTCTCTTGTGCCTATGCTTGGCCTTTTGGTTCATCTGATGCAATCCTTGGACTTTGATTCCCAAACCATTTATCGCTCCATACCCTCTTTTCTGACCCTTCTTCTCTTCCTCCTGATGGGCTAGAAAGAGGAAATTGATCCTATCCACTTCTTCTGCCAGGATTTGTTCCAATCTTCTTTGCTTCCATTTTTCCACCATATTTTTTGGTCCATTCCTTCCCGTTCCAGGATATCCCCCAGTTCAAGGTCCTTCGTACCTTCTTCACTTATTTCCATTTCTGCATCTCCCTCTGCATCTTCATCATAATCGATGCCTTCTGGAGTATCTTCCAGAGTGACCTGTTTGGATCTAGGGATGACTGCCTCGAAGAGCCCAAAGTCTCTAGCATAGAGTCTCGCTGATGGGATTCTTTGACTATTTCATCTTTGGATCCCAAAACTTCAAAGGCATTGCCAGTTCCCTTACTTGATCTCCCTAATTTAGGATAGTTTCTTTGGTTTGCTCTCTGTCTCCCACTTGGGCGGGAAAAGCCTTCCCCATCTTTAGCCACTCCTTCCTTAATATTTTCTATTTTCTTTGTTAGAGGACATTCTCTGAACACATGTCTATTCTCGTGAAATCTATGACAGCAAAAGGGAATCTGCTCATAATCAATGGCCTGAAAGAAAACTTCATTTCTAAATTCAAGCCACAGACCTTCATGTCGAGCCCTTGAGATTCCATTTCTACACAGATCCTCACACAGGAGGTGTAACTTTTTTGCAAGGTAGCCTTCGAGGCTTGGACAAAATTTCCCAGCTTGTTGCCAATTTTTTTGAGCATCGAAGGTCTCCAATAGTCGATAGGGAGAGAGAAAAGGCAGATCCATATCAGCATATGCATGAAGGTCTCCTATTCTGGGGCGAAGTTAAGCTTCCATGGCCTCACATAAATACCTGCTAAGGCATAGAAATAGGGACCCCCATCGAAGATACAATATCTATCTTCCAGATTTGAAAAAATAACCGTAAAGAAACCCTTAGCCCCAAGATGGAGCCTAAAATCTCCTTTTGGCTTCCACTGCTGTTTTATCCAGAGGCACAAGGCTTTTTCAGTTGGCCAAACGCCCGTAAATTTGCAATCAGCGCATGAATTGCCATATGGTCCCTATAATCTTGCATTTCAGGATCTGTAATGATGACCCAAAGACTTTCTAAGGTTTTCGGCTTACAGCAATCGTTCTCCCCCTGTTTTTTACTCTCTGTGGCAGATCTTTATAGGTTCAATCCCTCTTGGGGTTGGGTTTGATTTTCTACAGCGTCTTTTGTCCCTTCTACTGTCCCAAGAGATTCCTGCTCGGGATTAGGGCATTCTTTATCTTTATTCTCCATTATTTTAATGCCATTTGACCTCTTCTGGCCCAGTACCTCTTTGGTCATCCCGCTCACCTTCTTCTTCTTACCCAACTCATCATTTCCTGCAGTTTTTGACCCTGCAATCTGCAGCCCTTCACTCAGACCTTTTCCTTTGTCCAAGGTGACTTGTTTGTAAGAAGGGGCCCCATTGGCCCCCGCTCGTCTCATTCAGGTAGTCAAAGCTGACCCGCGCCTCAGAAGCTCTGCTATAAGGGCCCTAACCTCCGCCAGAGCTTGCTACAATGTTCAGACTGTACCACCAAACCCTAGTTTCATCCCTGCATCGAGAAAATGTATAAAGGTAACGTTTTCAAACGGATCCATGAAATCCCTTTTAATCATAAAAAAATCTACATAATTTTCTTCCCTAGTTAACATATCATCTGAGCAATTTAAATTTCCAGGTTTATGCTCAGTTTTGGAATCAAAATTATCTAACCAAAGAGCCAAATTTTGTATCCTAGAATGGATTTTTGTAATCAAATTATCAGATTTTAACATTCCTCGGATGGCTTTAAAATCTGATGTTATTAAAAAGTGGAAAAATACAACCTAAAATGATGATTTTTTTTCTTTACAACTAATAATTCTTTGTGTCTTGATGGATAGTTTAGTTCTTCTCCATGAAATGATCCATAGGCATAAGCACACAATATTCTTCAAGTAATACTCATGCACGAGTGTTATTGGATGCGTTATCACTCCCTCTATTTCCCAAGGCTCAGAATGGAGACTAAAGGAGGTAACCTCAAACCAATCTTTAGGTTTGGTAGCTAGCCCTACCAGACCAGAGAGGGCTCTCTCAATGTCACTTTTACAATCAATGAGATGACTAGAGATGTAATGATTTTAGGCTAGTTATAAGCTCAGTGAATTAGGGTTGTTTCTTTTGAATTTTTGCTGGATAGGAATGGGAGTCAAGGAACTAGGTCTAGGTTTTAGGTCTGATTGCAAAGTTATATCTGTAGAGATAAGGATGAGGCCAGGTAGGTATACTTAATAACATATTTAAATTTTTCATTTTTAATGGGTTTTGAAAGAGAGAGAGTCAAATGAGCATTTAAATGAATGCATTCATCAGAAGAGTAGACACATTCATGAAAATATTATAAAACAGAGCATGGAAAGAAATATTTATGTTCATATACTCGTAAGATTAACATAAATAAGCATAAATGTGATGTAAAGATAAAATAACATTTAAATTGATGAAAAAACAGAGAAGAAATAATGCTCAAAAGCATACCACTGGAGTCCCAAGATTATAGCTGCAACATTCTTTAATTTCACTAAAAAAAAAGAGAGTTTGTACAAAAACTCCATTGCAAATAACAACTATCCAATCTCTAAAATGACTTGATTTGGACTACATATATAAAATAGAAGTCATGTCACCTCATTGGTTAGAAATATGATCCAAAATACATCATAAATGCACTCTATGAGTCATTACCTAGAATCTACAGAAGTTTGAAACCATTCCCTCAAATTTAGCTAATAACTAGGAGTGTGTGTCTCCATGATTAATTACATTATTCCTCCACAAAGAGAGGCAAAAATAAACTCTTCCACCAAAAATAAACCTCATGGGACAGCTACACCTTAAAATTTGGATTTTTTCTGACTTTCCAACTATCCAAATGAATCTAAGACAGAATCGTCGCACCTCCAAGCAGAAACATCTCGCCTCCCAACGGAAGCACCGCGCCACTTTGGAGTTGAATTTGACTGAATTTTAGGCATAAATTTGAAAATATGAAAGTTATTATAGGTAGCCCTATGTGTATTCTTTCCATTTCACCCTCAAAACTGAGAAAATAACCCCTGAAAGTTATTCAAAAACTCATTATCCCAACCTCACTCTAGAAGCGTTGCGCAGAGGTAAAATATGTGGCAGAAGCATGAAAAAGTGGTGTTTTTTGGATTTTTCTTCAAAATTGGAAGGTGACATACAAGCTTGAGGTCATATATATTATTTATAAGTGAAAAAAAATCCAACCATATAAAATTTTCTCCATTTATATGCTCTGAGAAAAAGCGTTGTCGTTGCGCGACGCTTCTGCAATGACTAAATTTCCATAATTTCCAAAAACAATTATGAAAAAATAGGTCTTAAATATGGATCAATATATCTCTAACCATAAATTTTTTGGAAAAAATGAGAGAATTTTTTTTCTTTGGTATGTTATGAACAAACACCTCCTCCATTTTTCCAAAATACTTTCCCATTTTCTCAAAATCCAATTTTGAAGTTGATCACTAAACATTTGCAAAAGCGTAGTGCACTCTCAATAGAAACGTTACGCCACTTTGAGAGGGATTTTGGAGGCCTTCCGAGAGGATTTTTGGGATGAAATTGGTATGGTTGGAAATATTAGGATGTCTGCTACAAAATTGAGTCATCAATTACTACAAACCCCTGCTCTAAACCCCTGAACAATTGACTTAAAGACAACCTGTTCAAAAGTGAAAAAAATGACCTGGAGCAACTGTATTTTTGGAATTTCCCAAAATTATAACACTTGTGCATAAAATGAAGGGTTTTTTTTCTATTTTTTCTATTATTTACAAAAACCTCTATCGATTTTGTCAAATTCATCCTCATTACTTCAGAAACTGATTTTGAAGCAAAATTGTCCCTATGTACAAAGTAACCCCTAGCTTGATCACAAAACTCTGAAAATGATACCATGGGTCTGAGTTGGCTAAAACCTGGATTGATGAGCTCACTTTTTATACTTTCTCTTCTCACCTTCCATGATTTTTGTCAGCAAAAAGAAACCCTAGCTTGATATGAAGGAAAGGACAGGTGAAAATTAGGAAAATAGGGGAAAATGGGGCAACGAGTTTAGGGAGGTAAATGGAGGGGATAGGAGTTAGGAAAAAAGATGAAAAAAATAGGGGAGATAGGTTAGTGTGTTAGGAAGACAAGTAAAGTTAAAATTATAGAAATGGGTACGAGGAAGAGGACAAAATGGTCAAAACAAAAAGTTTACCTAGTTTCTCTACAAGAATGTAGTGAAAAATAGGGTTTGAGTGAAAATGGTGGTAAGGAAGGGTATGAGTGATAGGTAGTGTTTGGATAAGGTATATTGATTATGTATGAAGGTTTTTATATGGCGAAATTAAGGTTTTTCCAATTCAAACCAGACAAGCATGGAGGAAACCAAAAATGTAGTGAAGAAAACCCTAAGGGGGGAATCCATCCTTTTCTTAAGAATTTGACTTGAATGAGGTATAAATAGCATTCACTTACTGTTTTGGAGGTATTTGAACCTTTTTGAAAGATTATTTAACCCTTGGATGGTTTTTTAGAAGCTTGGAACCGAAAGCGTAGTGAACTGCCAATATTTGCATGGTTGTGGAGAGTTGTGAGCATGAGAGAGGAGCTCCTTTGACCATGTAGCATACTTCTTTGAGAAAATACAAATTTCCTTTACTTTATTTTTATATCTTTGAAAACTCCCAATGAACATGATTTGTATGGTAAAAATGACTTTTTTTTCCTTCTTTCATGACATGATTGGACATTATGGTACCGAATAAATTAAACCTAGACCCTGACCTAGATGGAGGTACGTTGATTGGCATATGACCCTAGGTGATAATGGATGACATGACCTTGAAATGATGATTACCATGAATCGAGTGAAGGGAATAGAATTCAGACCTAGAAAAAATTCTGTGAACAAAATTTTACTTGAAAATTTATTTGAAAACATGAAATTTTGACGGAGGACCACTACCAAGTAAACATGAAAGAGTGTATTTGATCACTGAACATTTAGACACTAACATTGGCTCTAGCTAGGGATGGCAGCTCCTTCAGGAGGTGTAAATAACACCGTATATTAGGTAGCCTCATCCATTGGGTAATGGAGTCAAAAATAAAACACTATACACTGAAATGACTAACTGAAACAAAAACTGGCTTTGACCCAAAAACTTGAATACTGACTGAACTTACTTATGGCAGCAGACCATCGAGATATTAGGGCCTTCACCTCAGGCTTCAAATACTGATGATAATCGCCCACCTACTAACGATATATATACAAACATGCAATATGATCCCTCAATTGTAACCAATCCAGCAAATGGATACTTACTTGAATCCTACTCACACTTTCCATGAGCAGGAAAAAGGAACAAAAGATAGGCATCTCAGAGTGTCCACTGAACATGTGCTCATGATTCATAAATACAAGAAGATTCATCTTCCTAGATGGTTGCAACAAACTTACCATTTTTTACACAACAATTTTTCACTGTCCCTGTACTCCCTGTTCCTGAATCCTACAGGACCTTTAACAGTGACCCTTGTGTCTCTTTTCCATCATGCAAATGTGCCATTATATCCCTTACAGTATACTAAACAAACTCTTTGTTAATCATTCCTCGAGTAGCTCCTTAAAAACATGTTAATTTGGAGCAAGAAGCCCTTTGTTTGTCTCACTCGTATCGATGCCTCATCCTAAGACTGGAGTAGCGTTGTTCGATGCTAGAATGGAGATCATAACCGCATTGATCCAATTTTGGAAGGTTTTTTAAAAATGGAAACGAATCTTCGAGATCTAGAATCTTCGTGGGTGGAGAGCTGGTTGTTTTTTCATGCAAATAGGGCCAATATTCTCCCTTTGGGCTTCTTGTTCCTACAAAATAGGTATCACCCAAGGAGATAAACCATTTACCCACCTTAAGTGGATCCATGTTCCCTCTCCCTTCACTATAAAATGGACATCCTCACATACCTCTGCTAGTTAGAACAAAGATATAATAACAACAGAGAGAGAATTGTTTATATAAGCATTGAAGGAAAGTTGAGACCTTTGGCCTTTTCGTACCAGGTTGAAACGAGTGGTTTGGATGCATGCCTAGATATGGACTCGTTGAAGGAGAGCTTCGACATCAAGGCATGGGTTGTGACTCCCCCTCTTATATTAATATGATACAACTGATTCTTAGTTTCCACTCTTGTCCATGATGCATGATTTGATTTCTAGTATTCCTTGATCAACTAGATATATTTTTATGTGAAATACATGTTGTTCTTTCATGTTTTGTGTTGTTTTATCTCTTGTGTAGGTAACTAAGCTCTGGTGACAGCAAGAATCTTACTAAGAAAAGAAAAGGATCAAAGGACTCGAGCGAGGAGCAGCATCAGATCGAGGTAGTTCATCTATATACAATTTGTGTCCATTTACAATCTAGGAAATTAGACATTAGATTGTTCCCTGTTGTTACTAGACCCATCCTAGGGCTAGATGGATCATCTCTGTCCGTAGAGAGGATTTTCCTGCATCAAAAATTGGTGACTCCATTGGGGATTATTTCCTTTAGTCTCCTATTTTCACTCTTTGATTTTTCGTTTTGTCGTCGATATTTTTTTTACTGTCCATCTCCTTTTATCTGTGGCTTTTGTAACTTCTTATAGACATTCATCTCTCTGTTGAAGTGATAAGTCTGGTTCTATTTTAGTAAACCCTTTCATTTTTTTTCTTTCTCCTTGATCGGCATTGTTATTTCTCTGACAGTCGCGTCAATCAACGTTGAATGCATATACATAGTTGCATTTTCCCTCTTCTAGCACAGGTTGTAGCCTCTTAGCCGCACCAAGTTTTGTGTGTATCTTTTTAGGGTTTCTTCCTATTTGTCTGCGAGTGTGTCTTATCCTTCTGAGTTTCTTTTTTGTTCAAATAACTCTTGTTCTTTGTTGTTCAGCAAATTTTTTTACTCAATTTCTCAATCTTGGTCTTCTCTTTCTCAAAGCAAGTGTATCCTTATCCTCCTAGGGTTTCTAGGTGTTTTTGAGTCATTCGACTGGTTGCATGCTTTGTTGATTTCCAAACTTGTTATTGTGTTGAATTTTGTCATATATTTCAGGTTTTTTGTTTGATTGAGTTCATTTTTTCAGTTGATTCTCACGATTAGAACTTTCAGCTGCTAACCTTATGTGCATTTGATTCTATTTTTTCCAACAAGCATAGACCACAATTTTTTTCTTTCGACTAAAGTTTTTTCCTTCTGTGGTCGTCAGTGTGAAAATGAAGAGTGTCTTGTTTTGAGGAAATGAGTTTGGGTCTCTCTTTGACTTTCAGATCTTATTCTCTTGAGAAATTTTGAGAGATTTAATTAGTGCTCAAAATGAGTGATTACTTTTGATTTTCATTCTACATTTTTCATTGTGCTTATAAGAAAAAAAAAAGTTTTTTGTTTTTGTTTTTCTTTAAAAATGAAAAGTTTCATTTCAATTCACTTCTAGTGCGTTTAGTGAAAGATAAGATAGTGAAAATATTTTCGTTTTACTTTAGGAGTATGCACTTGAAGAAATATTGAAATGTCATTCTATGCATTTGTTTGTTTTCTGCATTGATTGTGTAAATTTCCTCCTCCCAATTGATGTATCTCTTCATCAAAAGAAAAAGGAAATTGTGTATAGATTGCAATTGCATAGTTTTGAAAAAGGAAATTTTTGCATAGATTACATTACACAATTTGCATCTTTGAATATTTTTTTTCCGATTGGGATAGTATGATTGGTCTAGTTTAGAAAAGTTTCGTTTGCTACATTATTGATTGTTGCACCACTGTTTGAAATTCTTCGCTAAAGTAGATAGCATTCATTGAATTGAAAGAATAATTTTTCATATTAATTGCATTATAGGTGTTCAAGTAAGAATCATTTTAAACCTTGAAATTTAAATTGCAATCAAGATCAAATTCAAAACAAACCTCAATAAACATAAGGATAATTGCAACCTAATGAATCACATTTAGAGGTATATGCTAGAGACGTGTTCCAGCGTCTCTAAACGTAGGAGCTATTGCTAATGGTCTGAGTTACAATCTGGCGGTGATATCCTGTCCCACGTATGGAAGTATATTTATGTATGGTAAGTACATTTGAGATGTTCTCATCGAACGGTTATGCTTCAGAAAACACTACCACGGACTTGGACTCCCACGTACCATCGAGTATATTTTGGGAGACACCATTAGGTTGCAAACCTGCCATAGGTAACTGAGTCAGCCACCTTGTAGACGTGATACACTAAACACAACATTAGGGGAGATTGGTTGTCATACATTAATTCATTGGTCATTTCTTCTTGATCTTATCACTAAGGTGTATATTGTAGTTGGCAGATACTTGGTAATCCTTTATGCCTAGTTCACCCCTTTTGATTTCTTTTGTTTTTAATTTCTAAAATTTATCAGCCACGATAACATTTTACCCATGCTCATCTCCTTAGCTAAGTTTAGCTTGAGATTAATGGCAATGGTTACTGATTTTATCAAACAAGGAATCCCCTCAGATGGGAATCCTAGTATGTTTCCTTATTTTTGAAATGTTGGTGCTCCATATATGGGAACGTTGTCTGTCCCCAGATTAACCATTGGTTTGTCGGTTTGTTTATTTTCAACCCCTGTGGTATCGAATGTACAAATTGTTTCTCAATTGAGTTCCCCTTTGCCTGAACCATGTCAACACCATGTTGATATTAAGGTTGACCCCTCCTCTTCTTCACCCATTCCTTCACCTCGTTATACCTCTTCGCTTGGTGAAATTTTGGATTCTAGTAACCAAGTGGCTAAGAAGAAGAAGAAGAAGGAAAATAAGCAGGGGGGGAACCAATAACCATCACTACCCATGTGAATGATATTGAAAAATATCCCACTCCATCCCATAAAGTCAAATTCCCTTGCAAGCTATGCGAGGGTGACCATCTTCTTAGAGACTGACCTTGTATTCTGGAGGTGTTAGAAGTGTGGTCTGTTGGCTTGATTCACCTTTCATCATCAACCTCTGGACATCATGTTGATGATGAACCTTCAGCTAGAGATAATAAGACTCATAATAAGCAGGGTAAGATCAAATTTCCCTATAGGTTATGTGAAAGGAATTGTCCCATTCACCCCTGTCCCTATCTGGATGAAGCCTCCAAAGTGTTGGATACACTTATGACTTTTGACTCTTGTCTTCCCATTGGTTAGCATAATTTTTCTTCGAGTCATCTACTAGTTGATCAAGTAATTGAACCAGATTCATCTTCAGTCAATTCCACTCTCTCAAAATTTAGTCTCATGAGTCCGTTTCCAACCAATTATTGGTTGAGAAAAGGGTCGACCCGATTCCCCGCGGTTTATCAGGTCTTTTCTGTAGAAATTGGATCTCATCCCACTCAGGTTCTTTTTGTTTCCTTTGATTCCCCGGGACTAGAGGGAGATCCTCTCAATCCTATGCTCCAGGAGGGTGATCCTTCGACTCTCATCAACGTAATCCAGGAGGGAGATCCTCCTGCTCTTGTCCCCGAGGTCCAGGAAGGTGATCCTTCTGCTCCCGTAATGCAAGGGGAAAGTCCTTTTATTCCTATGAAACCCCCTTCATTTAGTTTGGTCACTTCCTTTGATTGCAGTCGATTCACGGGATATCATATTCCTTCTTACGTTCCCTTTGATATTACTGTGCAAGCCTATAATGTGGTTGTACCAAGCACAATTACAGATGAAGGCACATATGTCAGTATTCTACCCTCAACTACCTGGAAAGATTTCAGTTCTCCATAATGTGTGCATGTTACCTAGAATGTGTTGGCATTTAATAGAGGAATGATTTAACCGTTAGGTATCCTTCCGAAGCTTCCTATTTCTTTAGGAGTAAATATTGTCTATATAGAAATGATGGTTGTCCAAGGCCCCATGGATTTTAACTTACTCTTGGGGTGTGACTATACTTATGTCATGGGAGCGCTTGTCTTTTCCCTCTTTTGTGTGATTTATTTTCCACATGAAGTTCGGATTGTGACCATTGATAAGCTTTCATTCATTGGTCCTAATATGACATCTAGTCTACCATCATCCCTTAATGGTCCTTATACGTTGATGATATCTTCCCCGCCACATGTTAATTATGTGGCCACTTGATCATTGCCCACATCCAGGGATAGTGTCGTTTAGATCTCGATTTCCAAAATTTGGTTCTCCCATCAGATAAGAACCTCTTGGAAACAATGACCTCTTATATGTATTGATCAGTTCTTTCAAAGCATAATTCATTTTCTTGTGTCAAACACCTTAAAAAATGAAACAAACTCTTCGGAGCATAGTTCATTTTCTTGTGTCAAGCTCCTTAAAAAATGAAATAAGCTCTTCAAAGCAAACTTATTTTCTTGTGCCAAGATCTTTAACAAATAAAACAAGGTGTCACAAGGATCATTCTTTTACTATGTCAACCTCGTTAAAAAATGAAAGAAGTTCCCTTAATTCGAGCCTTTCACTTAATCTCGTAACTAAACCTTCACTCCATCCATTTGTTAGTAACTAGCAGTTTACTCAGGTGAATGGACTAAAGCTTGGGGGCATGTGTTGGGCCGAGAAGAAGGTATGTATCATCCTATATTTACTACTAATTGTTATGTACCCTTATGAATTTTCCCCTCATCTTAGCAATATATAAAAGGGAATTAACGTAAAGTCAAGACAAAATGAGTTGATGATAAAAGGAATGTTTAACAATGGAAAACTGACTTGTTGTATCTTTATTAATAGGGAAACAAAGCAACTGAACTGTTGATAACTGAAAGACAGCTGGTAAGAGAGGAAAAAGAGATCATAATGGCTTCCATGGGACGGCGGAAGATGGAAAGACACATCCACGCTTGGAGGACTCAAACAACATCCACGAGAAGCAGGATCCCGTATGGAAAGGACCCGTTACCACTGTTGAATTTTCCTTTAAAAGGCTAAAGATGAACAATATAGATAGATCTGCATAGATATTTTCCTCTATAATAGACGTATCAGGACAGAATTGTCAAGTTTTATTTATGTATTAATCTCCAGCTTAATAAATATTTTGGCATTTTTGAATTGTCAATCTCTGAGTTTTCCTTAGTAGTAGACTTCTGGTGGCTTTGGGCCCAACCCTGGGATTTTCTTCACTACTTCTGTGTTAGAATTTTAATTACAGAACTTTTGTTTCCAGTCATCTAATGCATTTCGTGAGATATCATTTAATTGGTTAATTGTGAACATAAGATGCTACGACTTTCTCTCTCATTATAATAGTTCATCATGGTTAATTGTGAACATAAGATGCTACGACTTTCTCTCTCATTAGAATAGTTCATTATTTATACTTTCTTGCTTACAATCAATGTTTTCATAATTTTTTAGATGCTTTCATCATTTCCCAATTATTTTATAATTGTTTGATTAGTTTTAGCATGACTGTTGTTCAATTATGCATATAATTAAAGTTAAATCTTTTCATTATCATTGCAAGGCATTTGGTTGTTGTTTGATTCAGAGAGATGTTATTTATTAATTTAAAAGAGAATTCCATTGTAAAATTTAGATAAAAAAAAATTGTTCAATTTATTGGAGTTATTGTTCAAACTATTAGGATTTTTGTTCAATTCATCGCAATACGTTGTTCAATCGTAGTTTTCTATTTTCAGCCAGAATAATCATTTATGCATTTGGTTAGAACAGAGTAGTCAAAAGCATTCTATAATTCCCTTCCAATTTTATTTGATGGAACTTTGAGAATTAGATAGTATTCCTTTTGATAATTTAGAGTAGTTGTCCTTTGGTATCACTTACATATATTGTGCTTACACTCTTGAAATAAAAAGACTTGCCCTGGGTTGAAAATTAAATGAGAAGCATTGAAGCTGCCTGTAACAGTCATCTTTATGACCCAACATTTTTGGCGTCGTTGTCGGGGAGAGTTTTTAAGAGTGATGTCCTTTATTTCTTTTCCCTTTTGCTGCGAAGAATTCGGTATTGAAAACGAGAGGTAAGAACCTACGTACCAACAAGAAAAACACTTGCTCTCCAACCCTCTTTCCAACAATTATGCTGAGGTTAGTAGGATAGGTGCTCTTGTTTTATGACTAGGAAGAAAAAGGATAGGAACAAATCAAAATCCCCCACTTAAATCCACAAAACCCAAAGGACCATTGAACCTTGGTAGAACAACATATATAGATGAAATCATTAAGAAGGCTAAATCCCAGCCATCTGTAGGACCTAGAACCATTCCTACTCAAATTCCTACAACACTCCCTCAGGCAGCAGCCTCACCATCTGTAGCCCACGCCGAGATTCATAGTGAAATATAAGGGTATGAACAAAGCCTTCCAACTTCTGATCACGTAAGTCCTGGCCCTTCAAGAGAGGGAGGTTTTTGCAATTTACAGGAAAGAGAAGGAGAAACCAGTAGTGCACTGGTAAAAAATCCAAAGCCTAGATCCCCTGAGAGAGTGGTTGAAATAGAGACACCCAGCATCCCAGATCGGGGAAGTGCTATAAGGCTTCCTCACATCCAATCCCTAATTCCACTAAGATTATTCCTCCAGAAAAAAATAAATAAATAAATAAAATAAAATAAAATAAAAAAATCCTCGAATATTATTGGCATATCTTTGATCAAATGGAAAAAAAACTTGAACCAAAACTAGAAGTAGACATCAACATTAGAATATCCCATTGTTGATCCAGCTGCAAATTACCCTATGAAAGCTATTCCATTACAAAACATCCCCACCTTCCATGTGTTGACCTCGGAAGATCCTGATGCATTTTTATTTCAATTCGATGTCTTATGTAGGGGATATGACTATACCACTAACCCTCAGAAACTGAAACTATTTCCCTCTACCTTGAAGGGAACAACATTACGCTGGTTCATGGGGCTTGGTGGAGGAACCATTAATAACTAGGACTAGATGAAGAACAATTTTCTTAACAAATATCAAGACTATTGCCAGACTCGAGAATTAAAAGATTAAATCTTCAATATGTCTGCAAAGGACAATGAGACATTAGAAAAATACGTCGAAAGATTTCAATATAACTTACAAAGGTCTCCATAAACTACACTGTCTAACAATATCGTAAAAGCAACGATGGTTAAGGGAATGAAAGAAGAATGGGTTGTAACACTGAGTATAATGGGAAAATGGGACATCTATCAAGAATAATATGATGATATTATTTCTCTATGTATCAGGTGTTCTCGGGGTAGTACACGAAGTAGGCCAACCAGGCGAGACTCAGCTACAAGGAACCCTAAGTAGTCCGATGGAAACATGACCAGAGCAGAATTTGGTAATATTTTATAAGATTTCAAAATTGATATCTCAGGCACCATGACAACACAGCTAGATTTCCTACAAGCCAAGTAGAAGCAATCTATAGCAGAAAAAAACTTTGCCATATTTTTCCCACGTTGTCGGAAGAAGCACAACCAACGGGGATTTCCATTAGACATGGTCTAGACATGTGCTATTTGTACCACGGACCATGCCACTAGCCATTTCCCTTCACTTTCGGGGCTTAAAGCATTTTTTAAAGAAGCAGAAGAAGAGACGGAACCAGCCTATCTAATGAACCAACGTCAACAATGGCAAGCACGACCAGGTATGCTACAAGACCTACCTCAGTTATTTTCTTCTCCATAGTTTAACTAGTATAACCCTGTAGCAGCTTGGCAGAACCAATCACCTTTCTCTACTTGGCCATCTCAATCATTTCCTATGCCTCCTTGGCCAACACAACCCTCTTCAGGTAATAATTGGCCAAGTTTTCCTTGTTCTCCCCCTTACTGGAAAAATAATCCCTATCAACCCCAGTGGTCAGCCTCCCCTTCACAAACCACAAATTTGCCTCAAAACTGGCAGAAACCTCTAGGAATGACCAACCTACTGATGGGGACAGGGGTTCAAAATAAACCTACATTACCAGCTCCATACCCAGTCCAGCACAACCCTTAGCCTATCATGTGGCCTCAACTTCCAGATCAACCCAATCCTAATCCTAACAATAGGCCGATTCAGCTAATTCATATTGTTGAAAACCCGGACCCAGAAACTGAATAGAAGTAATGAAATGAACTAAGGCTGAGATCAGGACATGTTATTTCACCAAAATAAGATATGACCCTGCCACAACTTGAACCTGGAACTCCAATAGAGCCTAGAAAAACAACTATGACTGAAACGGAGGTCAAGTAGGGAAGAGAAACGATTGACCAAGGGAAACCTGAAAACCTTATGATTTCTTCCCCTTCGTTCCCTGAAATATTAACATTTCCTAGACCGATAGTCTCTCCAGATTTTGATATCCTAGGGGAATTAAAGAACCTTTGCATTAAAATTCCTCATTTGCAGGCTATACAAGACATTCTTATCTATGCCAAGACAATTAAAGAGTTGTGCAGAAATAAACATGTGAGAAAAGCAAAAATTGTACCCACTGTTCATGTGGTAGGGGAGCTATCATACTTACTGTTGGGTAAGGAAACACCCGTGAAATATGGGGATCCAAGGAACCCCATAGTAACTATGCAAATCTCTTGCCACTCCTTTCCAAACACATTGGTTGACTTAGGGGTGGCCATTAACATATTAACTACAGAGACCTGCGAGAAGTTAGGCATAACAACATTAGAACCCATGTCTACCTTGATAAAATTTGTTGACAGATATGTTATCAGACCAGAAGGAATATTAAAAGACATCGTGGTTTCTGTGGACTCATGGAAATATCCAGCTGAGTTTTTAGTTATTAACCCAAAAAGGAGGATGGATGGAGACCCCCTAATACTTGGTCGACCTTGGTTAGCAACAACTGATGCTTACATAGGTTGCCGAACATGCAACATGACCATTGCTAGAGGTGATTCCATAAAAAACATTATCATTTACCCACCTACCAAACCAAGTCTACCCACGGTAAATATTCATAGGCATCCACATGCATACTGGGAACAAAATATTTGTTCACCACTAACAATAGTTGAAGCTCTTGAATTCAAAGATCAAACTGAAGATGATGTAATCAATAACTTCATGAATCAGTCATTTGTGCCTGGAAACTTAAAATGCCAAAAAAAATCCTTGATGATGAAATACAAGAAGATACCTTGGCAGACATTGATAATCAACACATACCCACGACCATTGTTCGCAACAGAATACAAATTGAAATTGAGCCAAGGAAAGTTTTAAATATTAATGGCAGTCTAGATAGCGACCAAAATCAAAAGCTCATAAAGGTTTTACAGAAGTATCAGGGAGAATTTTCTTGGGATTACCCAGACATGAAGGGTATAGACCCTAAACTATGCACACATCACATCTATACTGACAAGGAGGCTCGACCTATTCGGCAGCCTCAACGGAGGCTAAACCCGCACCTAAAAGACTTTGTAAAAGATGAATTGCAAAATCTGTTGGATGTAAACTTAATGTATCATATCTCAGACAGTAAATGGGTCTCTCCTTTAGTGGTCATTCCTAATAAGAATGGGAAGTGGAGAATCTGTGTGGATTACAAAGAACTAAATAAAGCAACACATAAGGACCACTTCCCACTTCCTTTTATTTACCAAGTCCTCGATACATTGGTAGGAAAATGGTTATTTCCCTTCCTTGATGGGTTCAGTGGTTGCAATCAAATCTAGATAGCCCCTGAAGACTAGGATAAAACAACCTTTACCTTCCCATGGGGTACATTTTCCTACAGGGTATTACCATTTGAAATATGCAATGCCACAACAACCTTCCAAAGAGCCATACTCAGCATTTTTTCTAATTTAATAAATGAAGGACTTGAAATTTACATGGACGGCTTTACCCCATATGGAGATGATTTGATCAAGCACTAGAAATTCTAGAAAAAGTATTGGAACGATGTATTGCTACCAAATTATGTTTAAGAAATGAAAAATGTCACATGATGATGACAGAAGGAGTAATCCTAGGACACTATATCTCTGCAGCTGGAATACAAGTAGAACCGGAAAAAATAGAAGTAATCCTTTTATTAGCCACACCTTGTACACAGATCGAGGTACACATTTTTCTTGGATATGCAGGATACTATTGTAGGTTTATAGGGAATTTTTTACAAATTGTTATGCCCTTGTATGCATTAACTCGAAATTTTGAATTCCATTGGTTTGATAAATGTGACACTGCTTTTATAGATTTAAAGAAATTGGTCTCGACATCACTGATCTTACATGGTCCTAACTGGAAGCTGCCCTTTCACATTTCTTCAAATGCATCCGACACAATGATAGGGGTAGTTCTCAGTCAAGAAGAAGATAAAAAGCCCTATGCTATTTATTATATTAGCAAGAATCTCACTCCTACCGAATTAAACTATACAGTGACCGAAAAAGAGTTCTTGGCTGTCATTTATGCTATCAATAAATTCAGAAATTATATAACTGGCTATCAAGTACTCCTATATACTGATCACTTGGCCATTATATATCTAGGGAATAAACCAATTACAAATGGGAGAGTAACTCGTTGGTTGTTTCCTTTGCAGGAGCTTGACATAACTATCAAAGACCGTCTAGGGAATGATAACGTGGTTGTAGACTTCCTATCCAGAGTTCCCAAATCAGATGACATGCCAGTGGTGGAAAATCAGTTTCTAATGAACATATGTTCGTTGTAGAAATAAAACACCATGGTATGCAGATGTAGAAAACTACCTGGCAGTAGGGAAGTTGCCCATACATTTGACATCAAGGGAATGGAATCTGATTGTTTAGTGTAGTGCTAGGTTATCCTGGATCGGTGGATACCTCTTTCATATAGGAGCTTATATGCATATATGCATATGCATCCTGGAAGATGAGATTTATGACATTCTACGAGCCTGTCATAATGAGTGTTGTGGTGGCCATTTTGCAGATCGCAGAATGGGGCACAAAGTATTGCAAATGGGTTATTATTGGCCTACGATTTTTAAAGATGCAAAGAAATATGTCCAAGCCTGCGATAGTTGCCAAAGAATGGGCTGCCCGAGCCAAGTTGATGAAATTCCATTACAACCACAATTGGTAGTAGAACAGTTCGAACGGTGGGCACTGGACTTCGTTGGACCATTCAACCCGCCATCAAACTAGAAGATCTACATACTGGTTGCCACAGATTACATAACAAAGTGAGTAGAAACAGTAGTTTTATCAAGAGCTATGGAAGAATCTGTGATTATTTTTCTTTTTGAGATATTTGTGTGATATGGCTTACCACGGGAAGTGATAACTGATGCAGGAGCACAATTTGTGGGAAATAAAATTACGGCCACCCTGAAGAACCACCATATCATCCATAGATTCACATCTCCCTACTACCCGCAGCAAAACGAGCAGGTTGAAAGTACCAGCAAATTCCTTGAGGCAATTCTCAATAAAACAGTATCAACACATCGTCAGGATTGGGCTACTAGACTACCAGAGGCCTTGTGGGCTTACTGCACAACATGGTGAAACCCAATGGATATTCTCCGTATCATCTGGTATTTGGAAGAGAGCCTATTTTTCCTATCCAATTCGAAATAAAGACTCTAAGGATAGCCCAGGAGGTAGGGTTGGACTTGATGAAGGCCCAGATTAGAAGACTCCAGAAAATAAATGAATCAGATGAAATATGGCTACTGGCTCTGTAGCGCACCGCAATCATCCAACAACAATGAGCTAAGTCGCATGAAAACCTCATAAAAAATAATACATTCCAGAAAGGATATTGGACGCTTCTCTACGACTCCAGATTCCAAGACTTTCCAGGCAAGTTACAAATAGTTGGCTCAATCCATAAGAAATTCAGGAAGTACACAGCAATGGCACCCTCACCTTGACCACCATAGATGGATCTGGTTCTACATTCCGAGTCAACGGGCACAGATTGTGCCTCTATCACAAACCACTTACAAGGGATTCTTTCTGCCAGCAGGTAAACAACAATCCCACCATTCATATTTTAGCAGCAGTGGGTGCTAGCCCCACAACTTTAAATACATAAAAGATTCCTACTTCCTCTTGTAAATATTGTATTTAATTTCCCTTCAATTTATAGTTTTCTCATTTTTTTGTACATCCTTCATACTCATATTTGTATCATTTTCCTTCATCGTTTCTTTGCATGTTTATTTTTGTTGTTTAAATCTTTGAATGGCTGTTGTTCAATCTAATTGAACAGCTGTTGTTCAATCGGATTGAACAGCTGTGTCTTTTGCGTGTTTATTTTTTTTGTTCCAATATTTGAACAGTTGTTCTTCAATCCAATTGAACAACCATTATTCAATAGGATTGAACAACCATGTCCTTTTGTTGTTTATTTTTTCTGTTCAAATATTTGAACGGCTGTTGTTCAATCCAATTGAACAGTTGTTGTTCAATCGGATTGAACAGTCGTTTCCTTTGCGTGTTAATTTTTGTTGTTCAAATATTTGAACGGCTGTTGTTCAATCCAATTGAACAGATGTTGTTCAATCAAATTGAACAGTCATTTCCTTTTGTTGCTCAAATATTTGAACGACTGTTGTTCAATCCAATTGAATAGTTGTTGTTCAATCGGATTGAATAGCCATGTCCTTTTGCATGTTTATTTTTGTTGTTCAAATATTTGAATGGCTAGTGTTCAATCCAATTGAATAGCTACTATTCAATTGGATTGAACAAATGTGTTTTGTTTTTGTTGTTCAATCGGATTGAACAGCTGATTTTTTTTTTTTACCTTTTCTAAGCATGATCTTTCTTTCTTTTCTTTTTTTCTTGAATATCCACTCCCCATTTCACACCCTGGCTATAAAAGAAATTCTTGGACAGGAATTGGCACTTGAAAAGGAGAAAAGCAGTAATCTTACTAATATGATGATCCTTTGGAACTTTGATGGAAATCTCTACTCTGGAAGATGACATGGTATATCTATGCAATGAAGGGCTAGACATCTCCTGCTCAAACGTGTTATCACACAATTCATAATCTTATAATGGTATATCTTTCTACAGTCTCGAGTATTATTCCCCTTTGACATAAGGATATAGGAATAAGGAGTATTAATTGTATTGGCATTCTTTTTTTTACTTCTCACACCATCCCTAAATCTTAAGGAGTTAATGAGCCTCCCTTCATGTGAGTAATGACCTTCTCAACAACTCCAACTGCTTAAAGGGCAGGAGGTATCATCACAAGTCGGACTGATCACTCTATTATAATCCCAGTGAATGGCATTGTGACTATCTGGCCACCACACCAACGCAGTGGTCTCTTCATAAAACAAAGAAAAATGCCTACTTTTCAAAAAGAAGTATTGTGCCTATATGCAAATTTTTAAGAGAGAATAGGGGGTCTCATCACAAGCCAGCCTACCATGATCATAAGGGTTTAGCAGGTGACATACCCGCAATGGCCAACACACCAGGGTAATGACCTTCTCGACAAATGCAACTGCTTGAAGGACAGGAGGTCTCATCACGATTCGACCTGATCACTCTGTTATAACTTGAGTGAGTGGCACCTTGACTATCTGGCCACCACAATAGCACGGTGATCTCTCCATAAAATTGGAAAAATATCTACTTTTACATAGAAGATTCTGGCTCATTTTCCGGGTTAAAATAGCAACCCTGTCAAGGCTATGAACGCCTGCTGGCAACAGTGGCTCTTCTTGTGGTATGAGAGTATTTTTCTAATGATAGCCAATTACTGTTATATATAACTTATCTCCTATTTTCATCCATTTCCAAGATAAACTCACTACTCGAATAAGTGATAATATTATTTACCCGCATAAGTAACTATGAATGAATTATTCTTTCATGTTTGAATTACGGGATGACGGCACCAATCATTATCCATCATTTTCATGCTTCCGTCATACCATACCATTAAATGAGGACATCCTATCATAATAATTGTTGTATTGCTTTCTCCCCTTCTTTGGTCATTTCCACATGAGATAAACTTATGATAAATTCCAATTCTGACCTTTGCACTGCATGCATTCATAATTGTTCCAATCACTCCTCTTTTCTTGAGCTCCAGGGCCACAGACATCGTTCTCTCGTACACACTGTGATTATTGATTTCTGACATTTTCCCTCTTTGCATTCATGATTGATCCAATATCTCTTGTATTTAAGCATGTGGACGCCCTTATTTCGAGAGAGGGGATGTAAATATCCATAAATATTAAGCATGTGAATTTCCTGCACAAATTCCTTTGGATACGCTAATAAGACCAAAATATCATTGCAATTACGATATGAAGTTACATACATTTACAATAGAAGACTATAATTTCTTTTTTCTCTCGCATGCAATGTTTATTCTAACCAACAGGGCCGAAAGAAACACATACATAGGGAGAAATTAGCTCAGATAACACATCAGCCATGGGAGGAAACTCTCTCTGAAATGAACCTACAACCTTCCCAATCTCAGACGCAGCTTGCACCATTCTTCAACAAGTTGGCTGGTTGCCATACTTACACAAATTGCAAGGGTTTGACACAGAAATAGCATTTGAATTCCTGCAGAACCTACGGGAGGGATATACTAGACTCGGAGGAAGTATTATACTAGTCACAGAGGATATCATCACTGAAGTCTCTGGAATACCAGCAAAGGGAGAAAGATGGACCGAAAAACACCTTCTTCTACGAGAGGCAATCGCAGCATACCAGGATCCAGGAGAACCATTGGAACGGAAGGGAAAGGGGATCAACCCTGTGTCCCTACAACAACCTTGGTAGGAATTGGCAACATTCATTTAGAGATTCATCACATGCGATGGACTCCAAGACTGGTAAAACCCTGCGAACTCAAATTGTTAGTTGTTCTTAAACAAAAAATTTCAGTTAATCTACCTTATTTCTGGAATTATGTATTACATGACACTACTGTTCGAATGAGAAAGGATAAAAACCCCCAAGTATTCGTCAGCCACCATGGCTTAATCAATTTAATTATCATTCATGAGCTAGGCAAACAATAGACATCCTGGGACAGCTTTGTTAACCCTACCGTGCATGCCCCTGAGGAAAACCTTGTCGGAACAGAAATTAAGCTTCCTAGAATAAACATACCTAGGAGAGCAAGAGGGAAAAGGACCCATGCTTCGACTTCATAACCAGGGAAGAAAAGACGGTCCACAAGACTGCAATTATGACAAGACACCTCAGAATTTCCGAATGAGGCAGGGCTATCCCGTACACCACCTTCAAGCCCTCAAAACATACACTTACAAGACTATAAAGAAGATATGGCTCGAGTCCTGGAGAAAATGAGGGCATCCCATGAAATTAGAAGCCCATATGAACAAGCTGAGGAGCAAGAGGAACCGTTAAATCAATCTGCCACCACCAACAGCTTTGGCCGCACTGAAATATTACCCCACCAAGATGAATCACAGGCTTTTAGGGCCTTATCTCCTCCCGAGAGTGATTGGGTGAATAGGGAAGATCAGGAAAAAGGGGTAGCCGAATTTGAAAACTAGTCAGGAGACACCATTCCCTTAGAACAAAATGCAAGCATGGAGACAATCCCCCTAACGCTTGAAGGGAACAATATCTCACCCAACCGGGACATTAATGTAGAAATAAACTCCAGAGTGCAGGAAGGAAATATCATCACTGATAACCTTGGAACTGGCACCATCGTTCCTGAAAACGAGGCTGCTGCTCCTCCATCCCCTGCAAAAACTGTGCTAGAAGAGAAATCGGCAGAAAAGAAGTTAAGAAAAAAGAGCAGGACTTGCAGGAGGTTTAGAAAAATGATAAACCATCTAAATAAATAGTTGAAGGAAGTAAGCAAGGCTTGGAGGCCTAAGAAATAATTGGTCACCACAGAAACCCAAATAGAATTTGTCACCCAATTGATATACACTACTGAGGTTGAGGTACAGACTGTCCTAGTAGACACTGTTGAAGCTTCTGTGCAGACTAGGCTAGAATGTACAAAAGAAAAGGAAACCCAAACGGAGGAGGCACATGCCTACACTCCCCTAGTAGAAAAGGCTGCCAATCAAAAATTGCATAATGAATTAATTCAAACCCAGCATGAATTGGCACAATGTAGAAAGGAAGTGGTATCCACACAAGAACATCAGGCACTATTGAAGAAATTCAAAGACCTTTCTGCAACAGAGGATGAGATATTTTCTCAACTCAAAGAAGAAAAGGCGAAGGTAAAGAAATCATATGATCAGGTGTAACAAGCCAAGAAGCAAACTAGTATGGTTTTCTCTCTATACTCTGATGTACAAACGTGCAAGGAACCAGCCACCAACTATGCCCTATTATTAGTAGAACGGTATCTATTACTGAAAATCAAGGATGCCAGGGTAGGGAAGCCCGCAACTTTTAAAACCATTGAGAAATTCGTCCAATGCTACAATGAGCAGAATGAGCAGGTCCAATATCTTTTTTGTGAATTATACTTGCACAACTTCTTCCTAGAGGAGGACAGGGACAGTAATCCCAGCCCCTTTATAGGGGACATTCAGTTCCAGGATTTCCTCTCTTTTGCCAAGAACCAGACTCAGTGGGCTAAAGCCTACAACATTTTCCAGAAGAGGGAGCATGGCCTAGACCTATGGGTTAGAGGGGAGCCTACTAGACCCTTGTACCTGTTCACCCAGCATAATAATTTCATGCAGAGGAAGGGAGTAAGGAATAGACTGGGACCTCTCCACAAGGACCTATCCAAATCTATTGCAAACATATTTGAATTTGATCATTTTTACATCTAAAATCTAAAGGATGTAACTAAACAGTGAATGTGATATGGTTTCAAGTTTTATTTCAAGTCCAAATAGTGGATGTGACATGATTTGAAGTTTTATTTTAAGTATTTCATGATTGAACGAATAACTCTTTCAAAATAAGGTCTCAATGGATATTTTGGGGTCATGAGGTATAGATATATTGAGGACAACAACACTCAAGTAGAGGGAGTGATCCATCTACAATAGCTTCAAATAGTATCATTGTTTTACTTGTTTCTTGCACTCTTATTTTGGACTTTTATGGATGCCTTTACAGAAGTTTTTTTGAACATGTTTGGAACAATTACATAAAAATGACTATTTGGGCAGCAGATATGAGAGATTAAGCCCAAACATACACTAATATGTCTCTTTTTCACTATCTTTATGTACAAGATTCTATTAAATATAATACAATTCCAGTGTTTTTTTTCTTCTGAAAAAAAAAATTCCAAATGTTTTGGTTTTGATAGAGAGTTTGGCTCTTTTAGGTGTTTCATGATTGAATGAAGAAAGTACAAATATGTTGGCTTTGATAGAGAGATTGGCTTCAAGCATGATCAAACAATGCTATAGTTAATAAATATAGTTTTGGCATTGAGCGAGCTAAGAAATCCCATTGGGAATGGTCAACATTGTTATAGTTAATGAAATAAGTATTTTGACAATGATTAGGATGGAAATTGCACTCACTCTGCTCCACCAAATTTGTGTAATCAAATTAATATGGGATTTAAAATCAATTATTGAAATTCAACTTCTTTATATGTAATTTATATGACATGATTCATAAGTCTTATATATTATCATTTTTTAAGAATATATAAATATAAATATAAAAATAAATATATTATTATTTTTTAGTTTAATGAAATATAATAATATATATAAAATAAATTGATTTTCCAATTTAACCAAATATAATTATATATATATATTTTCTATATAATGGAAAAATGTATATTTTTATGTATTCACATAATCTTTTGAATTGGTTTTTAAAATTATATTGTATACCCTTAAGACTGGAATAGCTTCTTTGCACCTAGTAATCTTGTCTTTGTAAATTTATGAGGTTCTCTATATTATTATTATTATTACGATAAAATTACATCCAAGATATCAGTTAGTGATGACTTCAAGGCTATTGAGAACATTGGTAATGACATCCACTAAGAAGTTAGTGATGACTTTTGGGCCGAGAATAAGGTATGTTTTCATCCTATCTTTACCACGAATTGTTATGCACTTTTATGAATTTTTCCTCATCTTAACAATAAAGGAAAGGAAATTAATGTAAAGTCAGGAAAAAATGAACTGATGGTAAAAGGGATGTTTAACAACAAGAAATTGACTTGTTGTATCTTTATTTACAGGGAAAGAAAGTAGTTGAACTGATGATAACCAGAAGACAACTACAAAGAGAAACAAACGAGATCATGATGGCTCCCATGGGCCGGCGGAAGACGGAAAGGCACATCCACACTTGAAGAACTCAAACAACATCCACGAGTAGCAGGATCCCGTATGGAAAAGATCCATTACCACTATTGAAATCGCCTTTAAAAGACCGAAGACAAACAAGATAGATAGATCTTAATAGAGATTTTCTTTTGTAATAGATGTATCGGGGCAGAATTGTCCAGTTGTATCAATGTATTAATCTTCAGCTTAATAAATATTTTGGCATTTTTGAATAGTCAATCTCTGAGTTTTCCTTAGTGGTAGACTTCTGGTGGATTTGGGCCCAGCCCTAGGAGTTTCTTCGCTAACCTCTGTGCTATACGTTCAATTATAGAACTTACATTTCAGTTATCTAATGCATTTTGTGAGATATCATTTAATTGGTTGAATTGTGAACACAAGACGCTACAACTTTCTCTTTCATTAGAATAGTTCATCACTCATGCTTTCTTGCTTACAGTCAATGTTTTCATAATCGTTTAGATGCTTTCATCATTCCCAATGCTTTTATACTCGTTTCATTAGTTTTAGCATGACTGTCGTTCAATTATGTATATAGTTAAATTGGATCTTTTCATTACTATTGCAACACCTGTCTAGTTGTTGTTTGATTCAGAGAGATGTCATCTATTAATTTAAAAGATAATTCCATTGCAAAATTTAGATAAACAATTTTTGTTCAATTTACTCAAGCTGTTGTTCAATTTATTAGGATTGATGTTCAATTCATCACAGTATGTTGTGCAATCGTAGTTTTCTCTTTTCTGCACTTACTTAGACGGAATAGTCAAAAGCATTCTATAATACCCTTTCACTTCGATTTGGTTGAACTTCGAGAATTAGATAGTCTTCCTTATGATAATTTAGAGTAGTTGTCCTTTGATATCACTTGCATATACTGTGCTCACACTCTTGAAATAACAAGACTTTCCTTGGGTTGATAATTGAATGAGAAGAATTGAAGTTGCCTATAACAGTCACCTTTATGACCCAACAATGACTTCAAGACTATTGAGAACATTAGTAATGACATCCATTAAGACTCGTTATGGTTCCACTACCCTACAATTTTTTATAATAAACATATTTTGTATCCCTATCTCCATTACCATTGACTCGATGAAGCAATTCAAACAATTCTCTTGAAGAGATCGTCACCTTAACTATCCAAAGTAATAAATTTTGGTTAAATAATAATCTTTTTTTATTTTAATGTGTTTTCTATTGCATATATAGATTCAACAATGTGAAAATTCCTTGGAGCACTCAGAATTGTGAATAATTCACAACTCGAATTTGTGATTTCAAAAAATATTTTCCAGATTCTGAGCAAATTCGACTGGAATATTTTCTGAGAAAAGCTACAAAACGTCTAACACGTAGACTATAAAAATGTTTTATAAATGAAGACCAAGTTGTATTGATAATTAAATGTTCAAATCATGGCTAGTTCTAAATATTAGGTTGAGTTAATGGTTGCATAAAAGAATGCCCCCCTTGATCATGTTGCATTCTAAAAAAGAAATGAACCTATGGTTGACCTCACCATCCCAAAATATTAAAATTAGTTTGAATTATGCCCTAATATATTATTCCATCTATTATCCATAAGATTATGTATGTTCTCCATAACATAAATTTTATTTTATTCATAATGAGGAGACGTGAATGTTACCCACCAAAAGTGGGTGACCCCATAGGAGAAAATTTTCTACCATCATCTCTTCGAGTTGGTCAACTAGTAGCCCCTAATAGCCACTACTAGATAATGACGATGTGTCATTCATATCTCTATTACCTGCATTAGTGATATGTTTCCTATCCCTTATGGCAAGAGTACATGTTGGAAAGTGGGCTTCCGATCAAAAGGTATTTTATTCATTTTTCAATTAGGTACTTATGCTTGATTGTATTTTGGTATTCAACATGGGTTATGGGGTAACCTGCAAGAAAGATGAGTTTTGATCATGATCTTGTTCCGTTACCTTAAATGAGGGGTTAATATTTCATCCTAGTCAAGTGGGACCTCCCCCATTGACCCAATGGGTATATGAGGCGCACTACATGGGAAAAATTGATTGAGATAACATAGTCCCATCTCTCCCTATTCCATACTTACCACTTTCCATCTTACATTATAAACCCTATATTCCACCTCCCTTCTTTGGGTTCAACTAACCATTATTTCTATGGGATTTGGCACCATACATCCTCATACCCATATTATGAGAAGGAACACTTGCATGTCTCAACCCCTTACGGGTAATGAGTTTCCTCATCATTAAGGGGTAATAATTGTTATACATCATACAAAGCAAGCTCTAACCATTCTAGCTTTGAGTAATAATATAAAGAAAAATAAAGAAAAAAAAGTAAAAGACATGCAAGAGGGGTGGTAAAACAAAGGTCGAGCTGGTATCTCATGCATCCATGATTTATTCCTCCCCACATATACACATTAAGTATGATGAACCAACCATTTCTAGTCCCTTTGATCATGACATTTGGCCATGATGTATTCTCCCCTCCATTCCATCATTATTCACATGACACGTATTAATATAAGGTTGGACCAAGGACATGCCACTTCCCCTTGGGTGTTGGAAACACCTAATAGGGTGGTATATTAACCAGTCCTACCTAGGGAGGTAACACCATTGCAATTTCAAAGCCTTAATTATGGAAGGGAAGCCTTTTTTGAAATGCCAAATTTCCAGTTACTTTCAATCTTGGTCCACTTAGATGCAAATATGATTAAATGTACCTAATTATGTTCTTTATAGCACTAGATATTTTGTGTAATTGTTAGGTGGTTCCACAACCATGGATTGGGAAACTTAACTGGGATCCATGACTTATATTAACACCTAAAGGTGAGGCGTTGATAACCATGGGACTCCAAGTAGCAGCAAAGCATCATACACTCATGGGAACCTACAACACCCACAAAGTTCTAACACTTTTCCCTACATTGATGACTTTTATGGGATGATGCACCTAGACTCAACATGCCCCCAACCACCTTAGCACTATTAGAGGCATGACAGTTGATCCAAGGCCCAAAGGAGGATGGTATCACACTTTGATACATGGGAGGGCTAACACCATCTTGAAACCCCCCAATATTGGAGCAGGGACAAGCATTTTGGCCACTTGGATACCCATGAGATCATATTTTGACCCTAAGATGAAATTTGGGGGCCCACAGAGAGTTATTAATAGAAATGTGAAGGCCAACCTTCACATCCTAATTTTAGAGGGCTTCTACACTTCACTCGTCACCCTAGCCCTCAACGAATGCCCGAAAGTGCCTACAAATGGATGATGATAACACAATCTTCCCTAAGACTCACATGTGTGGCAAATCATTTGTGTTTTATCATTTCCTATTAGGTAGACTTGTGACCTGACTTGTTGTTGCATCATTGTTTTATTGTTTTATGGGGCATTAGGCGAAAATTAACTTTGTGACTCTTCATATAGGTAGAGGAGAGGTCATTTGTTGTAAATCATCATTAAAACTAGGAGATTTCGACCTATATTTAAAGAATTTTGATCCTCTTTTATTATGGTAGATATGTGACCTATGAATGTACTTTGATATTTGGAGAAAATTGTTTATATTTGGAGCTATTGCCTTGGATCAAAGAATGGAATTTCATGCATGTTATCTTGTAAGTGAGTTCATTGTTAAATCATTATTTCTTTATGTATAATGTATGGAATATATTATGTACCATTATTGATGCATCGAACAACTAGGTGAATCACATATGATTGGGTTCCCTGCAAGGCAATGGCATTGGCATTACTGCCTAAGCGTAGGAAATGATCCCATGGAAGTGCATGATGATAACATTGTCACTATAGTTGATCCACTGGTCCCTTTAGTAGCAGGTCATGGATGAAGGATGGTTTTTGTTGGTGTGAACATTGACTACCCATCACCTCGCCCCGCTCCCACCCTTCCTTAACTGGCTAATCTACCTCCCGTATCAATGTCACCTCCACCTAGTTTTTCCATCATTCATTCCATTCGCTTGGCCTCGATTGCCTTCCTTCACTTAGCCTTACACTTGGGCTAGTATTCTTGGTAATATTTGGGATGTGCCATGAGATTAATGGGTCTGAGGAATTTTGGATCTGTGTAATATGGGTAGCCGGGTAATAACGCCATCCAAGTTATATAGATACCCCCCTTCATGAAGACTAGACTTACTATCATGCCCTAATTTGTTGAAAATCTATTTGGTAGAATATATATATATATATATATATATATATGTATCATTATTCACATGTTAATAATTAATAACATGTGAATGATAATCATAGTGGTGAGCTTTGATTAACTCTCCCATGAAACTTCATAATCCATTGCATAGGTAATTTCTAGGATTCTTGATGCTAGGGCATCATTTATCCTTCCTCCTTGGAGTTTTTTTGGTCATTTAATCAACTCAGAGACTCCATCCACCCAAGGATAAGTCATTGGACCTCATTTTTGTATGATAACTTTAAAATTTAATCCATAAATTTTCCTCTCTCCTCTACTTACCCTAATTTAGCCCCTTTAAGGCCAAGCAACCAAGATAACGCTTGATGTGAATTCATATGTGTTGAAATATGTAACTAGGTTGGGTCTTCATGTGTAATCATGATTTTATGTAATTGATGTAAAGAAGAAAAAAAAAATTGTAATGCTTGAGTCATGGGTTTCATGCTTAAGGAATTTTATAGACTAAGATCCCATTGTGAGCTATTAGGTTTGGTCATCAAGTCATAAAGTCTAGTGAGTTAATGTCATGTATTGAAGGCCCATTTGGGCATGTTACATATTTTAAAAAGAGAATTTTTTTGAGTCATTAACTCTCCAAGACCTTGTCACAAGTACCCTTCAATTCGGCCGTAAAAAGGAGATGGATATTATTCTAGAAGAGAATGTAGGCATACTCACTTGCACATGTCAGCCCATTTCATGGAAAAATCACTATTTATGGTGAGGAATCGACCTCACTTGAGACACCATTAGATCAAGTTCTAAAATACAAAAAGTGGTGGGAGAAAAGGAGTAATATGAGCCTCTCATCTAGCGAAGAAAGAAGAATAAGAAACTGAAGTGTTTTTGGTACTTTTTTTTGGGTTATTCTCCACACAAGTGTGATAGGTTTTAGTGTTTCTGCAATAAGGTTACACCAACCATTGAAGAAGCCTAGAAGAAGGTAACTAAACCAACATTATTGCTAGATGAGGTCACAAGGAGAAGCCCTCAAGTCAAGAGAAGAAGGAAAATACCATCAATCAACCCACACGTGTGAAACTACAAAAGCTTCAAGAAGGCTGAGAATTGCAGGACTGTGGAAGAGGGACAAAATTAACAGTGCTAGAAGTTTGTTTGACCAGTGTTGACTTGGGTAAGAATGAAAAGCAGGGAAAAAGGGTCTTGTGACTTGGTCTTGGAGAAGTTGATAAGTCAAGGGTCTTGGTCTTGAAATTATTCACTTGAAGTCTCTATAAGAAGAAGAATTTATTTGGGTTTTCCTCCCAAGTTGGAGATGTTTTGGCCCTAGATGATCACCTACATATTGTGTCTCTTGTATCATGATTATTTATGATTTGGTATTTGTTTTATGATATAAAACATTAAAATAATTAATATAAATAAAGAAGCTAATAAAAGAGGCATCTCAAGAAGTTATCATTTAAGAGAAATAACCTCATATTTATGCCCTAGATTTCTCAACATGGTATCAGAGCTAACATGACAAGTTAACAAAGGGAAGCTCCATAAGGGAAACTCAAGAAACATACAAAAATATACAAGGAGGATGACAAGAAGCCATAACAAGTTATACCTCCTTGCTCATACTACAGAAGCTATGGAGGAATGATCATTTTACCTCATTGGAACAGAAATGTACAAAACCCTAATTTTGTTAAACAAACCCTAAATATACCTCATCATTTTGACTTTCTCCATTTTAATCTTTTTTACATTATGTTTATTTTTTATACGTTATGGTAATATGTAAAAGGGTTTTGTGGTTGAGGGGGTGCAGAGAATGCGAATCAACATAAGGAAAACGAGCTTTAAAAGAAGCAAGTAGTTGCATAGTTTCATCATAGTTTATAGGTTCATGTACCAGTTTTTTCTACCAAGAGGGAATACAAGTTGCAGTTCCAGATATCAAGCCTACAAGGGAGTGAATAGTTGCAGATCATATGATACAAATATGACTCATCCTAGTTCTACAAGAATAGAAGGAGACGTGTGCAGCAGTTTAACAAGATACTTTGACCAATGTTATGTGCCAAATAGAGATCTAAATAGTTAAAAGGATAGGATTTTGACTATATTTTGTTAATTGAATCCTCAGATATTGTAAATATTTTGTAATTATTTCTCCCATACTTTGTGGATCTTATATTTTATGTATTTTCCCTATATTATACATCAGAAAGAAGGAAAAAAAGTTGGATTTTGATGAAAATATAGGTATTGTATGTGTGTTTTGAAAGCTTATTTAATTTATTGTTTGCAAAGATCAAAAAAAAAATTTATCGTTGGCACAAATATTCATGTGATGGTATCTCTTAGTTTGTATTCTCTACATGTTTCAGTGTTTCTCCCTTTGTAATATCATTTGAATGTATTGTCTTCTAATATTTGAATGAGAATAAATGTTACAAAATTCATCCTTGTTTTTGATGCTCTATCTCATAGATTCGAGTATTTGCACTCTTATATTTTAAAGCTAATTTAGGATTCATCTCCTATGCCCTACTGTAGTGGATCATTTTTCTATTTTACTCTTTCAGCTACAATGATGACTTGAAATGTCTAAGATGTGCTATATTCCTTGCCTTTGTTAACCCTTTATCATATAGCCAGTATGTTGGAAAGTTACCTTAAACCCTAGCTTGTTGACTCCACTTACCAATGGACTATCTCTCACATGCCCAACTAAAAACTATTTCGATACAACTCAACTAAAGATCTAGACATTGTGTGAATGTATAGTCATTTGCTAATTTAGTGATTAGGTTGTTAGAGAGAGCCCTCTCTGGATTGAAGGGGATAGCCTTCAATATATAATATTGGTTTGTAAAGGTTACCTTAGAGAATTTTTTGCTACATCCAAGAGAAAATTTCTAAATGATAACACCTAGGACCAATGTTAGCTCTATAATCAAGGGAAGAACTCATTGTAGTATTAAAGATGAAAAAAGGAAAAAATAATATGGACTAACTATGATTTTTTTTTTGTTGTGCATAAAGGAGGGTGCCTTATAAGTGAGAATGGGAGTTAGGTGTATGGAAAATATTGAAACCATAAAATAAGTAATTATTCTCTATAGTATGGAAGTTCACTGGCAATGAAGTAGTCTAGACATAGGCAAACCCTAAAGAATGTATCTAAGGTGTAGGTCCCTTGTAAATATTAAACAAGAATTATTCCTTGAAAATGATAAGGAAAATGTCTTCCAATTTTGGGAATGATGCAATGTAGATTAAAATAAGAAAGATAATATTAAGAATGGAAGTTGGGCTTGATCCATAGTAATGAAGTTGATCAATGGTGAGAACTTGTCCTTCATAAGGAAATCTCATTGTGCATAATATTGTGGTTTAAATAAATTTTATGGAATACATCCAACTACAACCCAACAAGATGTTGTAATTCAGTAGGAAGTCCATAACTTCAATGTCAATCAACAAATTTTTACTCTTGAGCTCAATGGGAACATTTTTAGTAAATCCCCTCAGATCGAGAAGGGTGATTGTCATAGACACAATGGAAATTGTACATGGGATTACTCGATGGATTCAAAATTATTCCAAGAAAATGAGGACATAAAATAAGTGGACATGCCTTTATATACAATGAAAATGAAGAAGAAGTTTTCAAATGTCAACAAGTATTTGGAAAGCCATTGGTGATGGAGATCAAGGTTTCACATTTTCTAAAGAAAAAGTTATTAACTGAGAATCTAAGTGGTCAATGCCTCCTAAGGAAAATAAAAAATATTTCCACTGAGAAGGGTAATTCCAACATGCATCTAATGTTAAAATGATAATGTGATATGTGGATAGGTCACACATAATTATAAAATTTTGGGCAGCCCTTGCATGGGGTTATGTATGGTTCACATCAAAGGCATTTTAAGCACATGGATATGAGGATATATAGAGGATAAAGTTATGCACAAAGGGCCACTTGGTGATGGTTATATTTCTTTTATTTTAACAAATTCAAAGTTGGGCATTACATATGCATGAGAGCACATATGGAGGTGAATATCATTTGATGCAAGCATGTTGATGACCCATTCAGCAGGATCACCATTGGGACATGTGTTAGAGGATGACTTGGCCCGTGCCTCTTTTTCATACCCACTACATTTTATTGCGGGAAATGTTTTCCACAAAATCTTAAGTTACTATGGAAGGGAAATCCATAATTGTGATTTAGGGATCAAGATGTTGCACATAGCTTACATCTAATGGAACTTAGGTATTTCTAGAAAATGACATATATCATGCCCATACTCGTTGCAAAGGGCACATGAAAATTTTATCTTGAGCTAAGTATTATTTCCTTAGGTAAATTGTTGTTTCAATTGAAATTACTTTGTTGACTAGGTTGACTATTCCTTTGTTCCTAGGTACGGTTTGGGTAGGTGAGCACATTCAGACCAATTATTTTAACCCTTTTTCATCTTTCCATCTTATGTTGTTATAGATGGGATTAGTTAGGAATTTTATTTTGTTGAAGAGGATAAGGTTGGAGAAAATTAATGTTAGTGGCTGGAGTAGATTTATTGGGGAATATGTGTCCATGATAATTGGGAGGTACTTGTAGTGCACATTGAGAGAAGGGAGCATATTGGTTATGAATCGAGTGACATTCATAATTAGGAACACTGTGGGGGACACCCTTTGTGTAGAAGGTGCTATCCCCTTATTGTTCATTGTAACGTGGATTTGGATCAATGGGTCCTCCATAGGATGTGTTAGCTCCTCCATACTCATTTCCAATATATTAGCATTATTGTTGATAAATGTATGTCCAAATGCATTGGAAGCATGAGCCTTTAATCAAATAATGTCATCAGCAACAAGAGATGCCACCAAAATTGATGCTTCATGAGAAGGGTGCCAAGGAGCATCCTTAATGATGTTATACATATACCATGACTAGGAATATATAAAGTTGAATCGTCAAGCCTTAAAGATGGCTTCATCTTCAAAATAGGGTATAGTAGCAATTACATCTTTGATATGGCAAGGATAAGGGATTTAAAAAACCAATGCATGTGAAATAAATTCTCAAAGTCAATTTTGCAAGGATTTTGTTATTGACACCATTTATGGATGGGATCTGTAATATGTTTCGTAGTGGTTTGGTAGCATGTGATGAAAAATTCAAATTTAATGTTGCGATGGACAATTAATTAGAAGAAGATAAAGAAGAATAGTCATAATGAACATGAAAGTGGTGTGACCACATGAGGGAAATTCAACACATCATTTGGTAAGCCTTGTGAGAGTTTGTTGAAAGAACCTAAGTAAAATAGAGTCATTTGTGACGATATTGAAGGAACACCACAAATGAAAAATAAATACATGGTGGGATGGATCCTCACTAGGTTTTCCTTCAAACTTGGGATGTTTGGCTATAGTCCGGTAGGCATGGGTGGAAAATTTTCATTATGAATTTTGGGGTCATTGGTAAGTTGTCAAAAGGTGTAGAAGGTTTAAAATTTCCATGAATGGTAAAATTTTGGGTGGAGGGAATCCTTTGGTGGGAGGATCAGTCAAAGGTAGGGCAAGTTACAGAGGTGTGTGTTAGGGTCAATCTTGTCACACTGCCATCAGTGATCAAACTTACTCTTTTGCATTTGCATATTAGGAGTCCCACACCATAAATTTTCATCATTCCATTAGGTCATGGATTCATTGATGGTAGTAGTCTTTCATCAGTTTTCCCTCATGTAAAACTTGCTAATTCTCCTCTCTATGGTCTTCAGTCATGATTCACTTTCACTCCCAATTCATATTATTATTAGGTCATAGGGTTGGTCTCATTAGGTTCTAGGGTCTCATCATGGTCAAATTAATGAGTCAAGTGTTATAAATATCAGCAAGGTCATGAGGAGGTCAAATAAACTCAAAGGTACAGTATTTGAAAAGACCAAAGAAATGTTTTATTAAGCTTGATGTAATTTTTATTATCATTTATTATGTAATTTTATGTCTTCATATGTAATAAGTTGCACTCCAGAAGCTACTATCTCCACAAAGCCACCACCCTGCCTTTCAAAGGTGTTTTCCACATCATTTTCAGTGTAAAATCATGTTCTGAGTATGTCCATCAGAAGGAGCCCGAAAAGATCTTTCCAACGGTATATTACACTCTCAAAACTGACTCCTGGATTGGAAAATATGCCTAAGTGAACAAAAGTTCCCAATAGCCTAACCTTAGCCCTTTTTCTCATTTGTCCCTTAGACCTTACTTCATATAATTTTAAAGGTTTTCCATTTTAATTCCCTTTTTCGATCCAATCGCAGTCCTTTCCCCCGATCCGATCGCAACATTCAATAGCCAGCCTCCGATTGAGTCACCTCTGATTGACCCCGCCCGATTACATCCCGACCGTAGATCTCCTTAACGATCCGACGACCCATATGTAATCGCATCGCACCTTCGCAGTCTCCCCGCACCCATAAAAAATTCTGATGCGATTGACTCCCAACGCGCTCCCCCAATTGCATCTGCACCTTCGATCCGCCCTTACGATCGGATGGCTCACAAGCCATTGCATTATCGCAATCAGAGTTCCTACAAATGCTTAACCCCCACTCCGCTCCCCCTCCAATTCCCGATTCTGATTGGTTGGGTCCCGCCATAAATATTTTCCGCCCATTCATAAGAAAAAGGGTTTTTCCCTTTGAAAAGCACGAAATTCATTTTTATTTGTTTTATAAAGGCTTTTTCTCCATCGCAATCGCATTCCCTCCACTATGTGTTAAACCCGCTCCCTTCTCCCTTTGCGATTGCGATTGACTGGGCCCTACCTTAAAATCTTCTACCTGTTCCAAATAAAAACAAGTTCCTCCTTTTTTAAAAGTGATAAATCAATTTTGAAAATATTTATAAGTATTCAAATCGCATTGCACGTTATCTCCTTACCATGTTTAAACCTCCGCGCTTCCCCGCCGATGCAATTGATCGCATGTCGCCAATCGCAATCGGCATTTCCATGGTCCCTTACTTCCGCCCCATTCCCCTTCCGATTCCCAATTGCGATTGCAATTCCTCCCTTGGGTTCCACCCTAAAGCCTCCGCTCTTTTTAAATGAAAAATCATTTTTTCCTTTGTGTTAACTCATTTTTAATTTCATTTAAACTTTTCCTCTATCCCAAGTTTTTTCTCAGCGCAATCGGCAATTCCCATAAGTTTAAACTCGCTCCCCTTTTCGTCCCGATTGCGATTTTGATTTCCCTATGCACTATCCCATCGCAAGTCTCCAAATCACTTTTCCTCATTTATGCCCCCACTCTATTGAATTACATTATCACATCGCAACACTCCAATCGCATTTTCTCCATTGTGTCATACACTCCCTCCCTTCTCCCAATTGCGATTTGCGATTTACGATTTGCGATTGAATATGGGCCCACCTCCCTTTTCCTTCGCTCTTTTCCAATCAAAAAGGGATTTTTCTTCAATTAAGCGGCAAAAATGGTTTTCAATGGTTTCATAGGCATTTTTTCTTCAACAGTTGGTTTTTCTTCAAAGACTAAAAGCAGAGACAAACATTAAAAAGCCGAGAGATAATTACGAACCAGAAACATCTACAACAACTAAAAATAGGGATCTATTCTTCAGATTTCCTATTTTCATTCATTCAGTGTAAGAGCAAATCTTCAAGATGGTCAATACGTATTGTTTCTCCTTCTTTTTAGGGGCAAATTGTTGGTCTTCTTCCTATGTTCGGATTTCAGTTTATGGGCTGGTGAAATAGCTCCCTTTTCTATGGATCTCATTCCCTCAAATTTATGTCTATTTAATGTAATTTCTGAGTCATTATAAAGGGGGGGGAATAAAGTGTGGAATTAGCTTGGAAATCACTGAGGACGCTCTGTGCTCCACTTGTAAAAGTTTGGCAGGGAATTAATAAAGATATGCAGCTCTAATTTGTGGGATCCCTATGGTATTAATTTTAGCATTTGTTCTTTCCTTTGTAATCATCTATAAAAAATTTATGTTTACCATTCATTCATTCACATTTTTTAGTTGAATGCTTTCAAGATAGAAAGGTAGAATCCATTTTAAATGCTCTGCCTTGGGAAATCATTCAATGTTCTATGTTTTATGTTGTTTCAGAAGGATCCATCTCCTATGCCCTTTTCAGCTCTTCACCATTCTTACCATTCCATCATTATTTAAACTTAATTGTTAAAATTCCTACCTACCTTGCCCCATGAAACACCCTGTATCTCTGATTTAAATCCCCAGATTCAAACTGACCCATTTGTTCCATACACCCTTGGATTTATAAAAAGATTTCCCATTATTATACCTAGCCTAATATCAGTTTAAGTTATATTTCATTGAATATTTTTCTCAGAGAGAGCCCTCTCCTGACCTTGTAGGGCTAGCTACAAGGCTGAGCGTGGTTTAAGGTTACCCTGATTTGCATTTTCTCAGCCTGAGGTTCAAATTAGGTGCTAACATTTCTGGCGACCATACTGGGGAACATTTAGCATAAAAGACTGATCACCCCAATAATATTTTCCAAATAAATTCCTAGACTCTGAATGATGAGGTTCAAAGTTTGCTAGGCTAAAATAAAACATTGTAAAGTAGAAATTTTACCACACTAGCTTCAAGGAGATACACAAGGGCCAACCCTGATCCAAATCCTCCTCCTGTGTTTGAAAATCCTAATCTTATCCCAAGGATAATCAGAAGACAAGAAGGATCACTAAGTCCTAGACCTATTTTCAGATGCCATACTTGGCCCAGTGAGTGGTTGTTTGTAGAAGACCTTTCTTTTGATGAATGTTTTGAGCTTTCTTTGTTCAGAAGTAAATCTAAAACTGCAGTTGATGACACAGTTTCAGATCCAGAATTTCTTGTAGATATTGAAGTTCAAAGGGCAAACACATAAATTGATGATTATATTTTTAATTCCCCTCAGACATCTATCACTGTAACTAATATCCCTGAGCCTTCAGAGTTATCAGAAACAGCATTTCCTCCCTTAATTCATCAGCATTTCCATCAGTTTCAGAAGTCAATTCTCAGCCTCTGACCCCTCCATCAACACCTCCCTTGAATCCTAGTAGCACCAACACTGTTGTAAATCTGCCTCGAGTCATGGTTGCCCGGTATGCACACCTAGTTTTACCTCAGAACCTGAATGATATGCCCGCTGATTATCAAAGTAAAATTCCTATCTTCGATGCCACTCAAAGCATCACAGACCGGCAGCATGTCGACAAGATGAATGAATTTTTTGATCTACATGAGGTAGAGGCAGAGAATGTAAACACAAGATTGTTTGTCCAAAGCTTTGGAGGTGAAGTTAGAAAGTGGTTCAGAGCCTTACCAGCAGGCTCTATCCATAATTTGCAGGAGTTACATAGACAATTCTTAGACCGGTGGGAGGTAAAGAAAAACCCCCTCCAAATCCTATCTGAATATGAAAGTATTAAAAGGAATGTAGGTGAAATTGTACAGGATTATTGTGTAATATTTAATGCTACATATAATGCTATTCCAGCCAATCTTAAACCCCCTGTGGGATTAGCCTTGCTCAATTTTCCAGATGGTTTTGATGCTGATATGGCATATCAGCTACGAGAGAGAGATCCTACCACACTTGAAGACATGCAGAAGATAGTTGTGAGTGTTGAAGCAAATTTTATGGCAAGAAGAGCATGGACTAAAGCTAAAAAGAGAGTGACTGTGAAATAAGAAGCATCCCCTTCAGATAGTAATATGGATACTTTGATCTGAACAGTGGAAAAGATGGTTGATCGACTGACAATTTCAGATAGACCTGAAGCACAAATCAGGAATCCGAATTTCAGAGGGCAACAGCCACAATTCATAATTAAACAAAGAGAACAGAGAGCACAAGATCAAGCAATGCCACAATAGCAGATCAGAACTCCATTGCAACAAAATTACGTTCAGGGAATGGAGACAGACGATGATGATGATCCAATAGTTGAAGCCAATCATTTTTTCACTGCCGATGGTGCACCCATATTTCTCACAGAAGATGAAGAATATACAACGATTACAGACATTTGAAAAGATGAAGATTTCATTTTGGCCAATGATGCGGTGTTAGAGGAAGAATCCGATGATTGCCAAAGAAGATACATGAATGCTCTGTCAACACAACAGAAGCAGTATTCTTTGAGGAGCAGAGATGTGCCAATCAATCCCATTCAGAAGAGAAAAGAGCTGCAATCAAAAAACGATTCTTCAAATACTCAGAGGAAAGGGAAAGAGCCTGTTGATCCCTCTCCCAGCAAGGCATCCTTAGCAAATAACATTGCAAATGAAAAGAACCAGCATAGCGCAGCAAAGGAGCAAGTAGAGAAGAAATATTCTCCCATCAAAGAGGTAGAAAACATTCCTTCTTTTAATTTAGAAAATGAAATTTATAAGCTGAAGGTGTCCATGCCCTTGATTGAGTTGGTGAAAAATAGCACTTATAAACATCGAGTGTCTAGAATTTTGCTAATAGACTCTGTATCAGATATGGTGAATGTTGAAGATGATTATCCTGAACTCATTTTTGGTCCAGCCACAGAAGATCAATCAGAATAAAGTGAAGTCCCTCCCTTCTACCTGAGTCTTAGATTGCATGAGTTCATCCTACATAATGCTATGTTGGACTCTGGAGCCTCGCATAACTTGATGCCCAAGGCCATTATGGAGAATTTATGACTTGATACTACTCGCAAATACCATGATTTGTATTCCTTTGACTCAGGTAGGGTTCATTGTAATGGTATTATCAAGGACTTGGTAGTATCTTTAGATCAAATCCCAGCCAAGAATGTTTTGATGGATGTAGTTGTTGCCGATGTTCCACCACGGTTTGGAATGCTTCTATCTAGGTCTTGGGGTGCAAAACTTAAAGGAACCATGCAGCTTGACTTCTCTTATGCCACAATTCCCGTGTTTGGTCAGTTGAGAAAACTATATAGGGAGAAGAAAATGAAATACATGATCACTAGCAAAGAGAAGCCAATTAATCATCCCATTAATGCAGTCCACACAGATTTAGAGTCCTTTGTATTATATTCAGATGGTGGTTTGAATGATGAAAATGTTTATTTGGTACAAGTATATGAGATACCTGAAATTTCAGAAAAATTTAGGGGAGTCCTTAAATAGGAAAAAGACAAAGCAGCAAGCATTTCTGAGCTTCCTGCCTGCCAGCAGCAAAGGGACAGTGAACAACAGAAAGATGCAAAAATTAGTCAAGATAAAGTGGAGAAAGAAGCAAAATTTCAGCATCTAGAAGAAGAAGAAGAAGGCCTTTGGAGCACGGATTTTGATGGAGTTGTTGGTAAGGACGGTGCTGGTATAGGAATATGGATTCGGAGCCCTGTTTTATAGCCTGAAAAAGTTCCTAGTAATGTTAGAGTATGTGCTTACAAGTTGGCATTTGACTGCTCTAACAATGAAGCTAAGTATGAAGCTTTGATTGCAGGTTTGAAAATTCTGAAGAAGTTAAATGCAAAGATGATTTCTTTCCATGGAGATTCGGAGTTGATAATCAAACAGGTAAAAGGAGAGTACCAAGCGAAGCATCCACGATTGAGGGCCTACAGAAATACAGTCCTAGACATTTTGAGGACATTTTCTGAGTACACTTTGACAGCAGTACCCCGAATGCAGAATCTTATTGTTGATTCTCTTGCCACTACTGCAAGCAATTTGAAGATTCCCATGAATTCCAGCAACAAGTTTGAAATTTATGTCAAACATAGGCCTGCTATCCCAGATAATCTAAGGTATTGGCAAGTGTTTTGGGATGACAATGAAATCAATGCTTTTTTGCAAAGTTAAGGAAAATTCAAGGATACTCCCATAGAGGGTGACTATAATGTTGATGATCAAGAAATCGAAGCAAATCAGATGGACATATTGCAGCTGAAAGACAATGTAATTCCTAGAGGTCTCATACCTTTAGAGGAGATTTTTTATCAGGATGATGTTGCAAAGAAACCAAGCTTGGTGCCCACTGATAAAGGAGTTGAAGATGTTAACCTTGGAATAGCTGACAAGCCTAGGCTTGTGAAATTATCAAAAGCATTGTCCCCTGAGGTAAAGGAATAGTATGTTAAATTACTTTCTGAATTTTCTGATGTGTTTGCATGGGATTATTCAAATTTGAAGGTGTATGACAAAAATATAATTCAGCATACTATTCCAATCAAGCCAGATCAGAAGCCATTTAGACAGAAGCTGAGAAGGATCAACCCAAAGTTGCTGCCATCCATTGAAAAAGAGGTAAACAGATTGTATAAAGCTGGTATCATTGTCCCAATTAGATTTTCTGATTGGATTTCAAATTTGGTCCTGGTACGTAAGAAGACAAGAGAGATAAGGTTGTGTATAGATTTCCGGAATCTGAATAAAGCATCCTTGAAGGATAACTATCCACTTCAAAAGATGACCATATTCTGCAAAGAGTAGTTTGAGCATCGAGGATGTCACTACTCGATGGCTACTCAGGATATAACTAGATCTTGGTGCATGAGAAACACCAAGACAAAACTACTTTCACAACACCCTAGGGAACTTTCCAGTATGCCAAAATGCCATTTGGACTGAAGAACGCTGGAGCTAATTTCTAGCGAGCAATGGACATTTCTTTTGCCAATGAAAAGGATGTTTTTCTTGTTGTTTATTTGGATGATCTGACAGTGTTTTCTAGTTCTGATGATGAACACTTGCACCATTTGAGGGTTGTTTTTCAGCGATGCAGAAAGTTTGGGATTTCTCTCAATCCAAAGAAAATCATGTTTGCTATGGATGAAGGCAAGCTGCTGGGGCATATCATCTCTAAAGACGGTATCCGCATCGATCCTTCAAGAGTGGAAGCAATTCAGCACATAGACCTCCCACGTAACAAAAAGGAGATTTAGGCATTCAATGGTAAGATGAACTTCTTGCGCAAATTTATACCCAATTTGGCTGAACATTTAAGAGAAATGACTAACATGTTGAAGAAGGATTGCACTGTCAAATGGAGTGAGGAGGCTATCAAGTCTTTTAATCTGGTAAATTTTGCTCTGTCCAATGCCCTAGTCTTGATTAGTCCTGATTACACTCAAGATTTCATTATATTTTCATTTGCATCGGAGCATACTATGGCTGCGGTTTTGATGCAAAAAAGAGATCAAATTGAAAAGCCAATTGCCTTTTTCAGTAGGACTATTCAAGATGCTACCTTACAGTATAATATCATTGAGAAACAAGCATTGGCCCTTATAAAGGCATTGAAGGATTTTAGAGTATACATTATGCATTCACATACCATAGCATATGTTCCTAATGCAACAATGAAATATGTCTTGATGCAAACTGGCCTAGAAGGAAGAAGAGGTAAGTGGATAGCAGCAACGTTGGCATATGATTTGGAGATCAAACCCACAAAGTTGATCAAAGGACAAGGCTTGGCAAAACTAATGGCCCAATCGAACCTGTGTGCCCTGGATATAAATCTGATAACAGCAATGTCAGAGGATGAGGATGAAGGTTTTCTTGTTCCGGTTTCAGACACTTTTCTCCAATCCCCATGGTATTCAGATATTGTTTATGTTCTTCAGCATCTTTCACCACCTCTAGGAATGTCTAAAAGAAAAGGTAGATCATTGAAACTTAAGTCTGCTAAATTCTGTATTTTAAACGGTGCTCTTTATTGGAAAGATCCAGGAGGTAATCTACTTAATTGTTTGGTTGAAGATGAGGCTCAACAGGTGATGCATGACTTTCACAAAGGTGATTGTGGTGGTCATCTGTTTTGGAAAACTATAGCTAACAAAGTGTTGAGAGCAGGATATTATTAGCCCACTTTATTTTCATATTAGTACAAAACAGTGATGAACTTCCATGAGCGTCAAGTTTTCCAAGGAAAAAGGAAATTGCTTCCTCTTCCTTTGAAACCAGTTTCAGTAAATGATCCCTTTTAGCAGTGGGGACGTGATTTCATAGGAGAAATCCATCCTGAATCATCAGCACATCATCGATGGATCTTGACAGGTACAGATTACTTCACCAAATGGATCGAGGTCGTTCCAGCAAGGCAGGCTACTGATACGGTAATCATTCAATTCTTAGAATCAAATATCTTGTCTCGTTTTGGTTGCCCTCACAAAATCATAATAGATAACACAGCATCTTTCAAATCTAAGAGGATGGTAGAATTCTGCGACAAATACAATATTGTGTTGGGTCATTCAACAGCATACTACCCATAAGGCAACGGCCTGGAAGAATCATCAAATAAATCTCTGATAAATATAATCAAGAAAATGTTGGAGGCAAAAAAAAGGAACTCGCATCGAAAGCTCATCAATGCGTTATGGGCGGATAGAGTCAGCAGCAAGAAATCCATAGGTATGTCACCGTTTGAATTGGTTTATGGTACTGATGCTGTCTTTCCTACATCACTTACAGTCCCGGTCATGAGACTATTGCAAGAGGTTGGCAGTGAAGAAGATGATAATCAGTGAAGGATCAATCAAATGATCCACCTTCAGCCAAAAAGGGAGGAAGTGTCTCAGAGCGCTATTCAGTTGCAAGAGAAGATAAAGAAAATCTATGACCGTAAGACCAAAGCAGAAAGGTTTCAGTTGGATGATGTGGTGTTGAGATGGGATGCATGAAATGAGGACAAAGGGAAGCATGGTAAGTTCGACAACCTATGGAAAGGACCATACAAGATTTCAGCATACAAGGGACAGAATGCTTTCTTGCTCTCATAAATGGATGGCCAAGATTGCCCTGTAGGACCAGTGAATGGTAGGCTTTTGAAGCACTACCACTGTTGAAGATAATGGATCAAAAAACTATGTCACAATCATTGTATATACCATGTCATTTTTTGTTAGAGTTCAAGTACACAGTCATTGAAGTTTGGGGCCCGAGGTGAAGGCTATAAAACTTAAATGATATGTGTAAAGTTTGGTTTCAATTAAGTTTTCAGTCATAGTTTGAGTCAGAATCAGTTTGCATTGAGTCAGTTTTCAGTATTTTGCCCAATGGATAAGGCTACTTGGTCTACGGTGTTCTTCGCACCTCCAAGGAGCTACCATCCCCATTGGAGCCAATGTTAGTGTCAGTATTGTCATACTGCCATCAGTGATCAAACTTACTCTTTTGCATTTGCATATTAGGAGTCCCACACCATAAATTTTCATCATTCCATTAGGTCATGGATTCATTGATGGTAGTAGTCTTTCATCAGTTTTCCCTCATGTAAAACTTACTGATTCTCCTCTCTATGATCTTCAGTCATTACTCACTTTCACTCCAAATTCATATTATTATTAGGTCATAGGGTTGGTCTCATTAGGTTCTAGGGTCTCATCATGGTCAAATTAATGAGTCAAGTGTTATAAATATCAGTAAGGTCATGAGGAGGTCAAATAAACTCAAAGGCATAGTATCTGCAAGACCAAAGAAATGTTTTATTAATCTTGATGTAATTTTCACCTAAAAACCATGTTTTGAGGAAAAAATGGTACTTTGCTTTTATTATCATTTATTATGTAATTTTATGTCTTCATATGTAATAATTTGCACTCCAGAAGCTGCTATCTCCACAAAGCCACCACCCTGCCTTTCAAAGGTATTTTCCACAGCATTTTCAGTGTAAAATCATGTTTTGAGTATGTCCATCAGAAGGAGCCCAAAAAGAGCTTTCCAACGGTATATTACACTCTCAAAACTGACTCCTGGATTGGAAAATATGCCTAAGTGAACAAAAGTTCCCAATAGCCTAACCTTAGCCCTTTTTCTCATTTTTCCCTTAGACCTTACTTCATATAATTTTAAAGGTTTTCCATTTTAATTCCCTTTTCCGATCCAATCGCAGTCCTTTCCCCCGATCTGATCACAACATTCAATAGCCAGCCTCCGATTGAGTCACCTCTGATTGACCCCGCCCGATTACATCTCGACCGTAGATCTCCTTAACGATCCGACGGCCCATATGTAATCGCATCGCACCTTCGCAGTCTCCCCGCGCCCATAAAAAATTCTGATGCGATTGACTCCCGATGCGCTCCTTCGATTGCGTCTACACCATGGCTCCGCCCTTACGATCGGACGGCTTGCAAGCCATCGCATTATCACAATCGGAGTTCCTACAAATGCTTAACCCCCACTCCGCTCACCCTCTGATTCCCGATTTCGATTGGTTGGGTCCCGCCATAAATCTTTTCTGCCCATTCATAAGAAAAAGGGTTTTTCCCTTTGCCAAGCACGAAATTCATTTTTATTTATTTTATAATGGCTTTTCCTCCATCGCAATCGCATTCCCTCCGCTATGTGTTAAACCCGCTCCCTTCTCCCCTTGCGATTGTGATTGATTGGGCCCTACCTTAAAATATTCCGCCCGTTCCAAATAAAAATAAGTTCCTCCTTTGTTAAAAGTGATAAATCAATTTTGAAAATATTTCTAAGTATTCAAATTGCATCGCATGTTCTCTCCTTACCATGTTTAAACCTCTGCGCTTCCCCGCCGATGCGATTGATCGCACGTCGCCAATCGCAATCAGTATTTCCACGGTCCTTTACTTCCGCCCCATTCCCCTTCTGATTCCCGGTTGCGATTGTGAATCCTCCCTTGGATCCCACCCTAAAGCCCCCGCTCTTTTTAAATGAAAAATTGTTTTTTCCTTTGTGTTAACTCATTTTTCATTTCATTTAAAATTTTCCTCTATCACAAGTTTTTTCTCATCACAATCAGCAATTCCCATAAGTTTAAACCCGCTCCCCTTTTCGTCCCGATTGCGATTGCGATTTCCCTATGCACTATCCCATCGCAAGTCTCCAAATCGTTTTTCCTCGTTTATGACCCCCGCTCTATTGAATTACACTATCGCATCGCAACACTCCGATCGCATTTTCTCCATTGTGTCATACACTCCCTCCCTTCTCCCGATTGCGATTTTCGATCGCATATGGGCCCACCTCCCTTTTCCTTCGCTCTTTTCCAATCAAAAAGGGATTTTTCTTCAATAAAGCGGCAAATATGGTTTTCAATGGTTTCAAAGGCATTTTTTTCTTCAACAGTTGGTTTTTCTTCAAAGACTAAAAATAGAGACAAACAGTCAAAATCCAAGAGCTAATTACGAACCAGAGACATCTACAACAGCTATAAAATAGGGATCTGTTCTTCAGATTTCCTATTTTCATTCATTCAATGTAACAACAAATCTTCAAGATGGTCAATACGTATTGTTTCTCCTTCTTTTCAGGGGAAAATTTTTGGTCTTCTTCCTATGTTCGGATTTCAATTTATGGGCTGGTGAAACAGCTCCCTTTTCTATGGATCTACTTCCCTCAACTTTCTGTCTATTTAATGTAATTTCTGAGTCATTGTAAAGGGGGGGGAATAAAGTGTGGAATTATCTTGGAAATCACTGAGGACGCTCTGCGCTCCACTTGTAAAAGTTTGGCACGGAATTAATAAAGATATGTAGCTCTGATTTGTGGGATCCCTGTGGTATGAATTTTAGCATTTTTTCTTTCCTTTGTGTTCATCTGTAAATTTTTCATGTTTACCATTCATTCATTCACACTTTTTGGTTGAATGCTTTCAAGATAGAAAGGTAGAATCCATTTTAAATGCTCTGCCTTGGGAAATCATTCAATGTTCTATGTTTTCTGCTATTTGAAAAAGATCCATCTCCTATGCCCTTTCAACTCCTCGACAGTCTTACCATTCCATCATTATTTAAACTTAATTGTTAAAATTCCTGCCTACCTTGCCCCATGAAACACCCTGTATCTCTGATTTAATTCCCCAGATTCAAACTAACCCATCTGTTCCATACACCCTTGGATTTATAAAAAGATTTCCCATTATTATACCTAGCCTAATATCAGTTTAAGTTATATTTCATTGAATATTTTTCTCAGAGAGAGCCCTCTCCTGACCTTGTAAGGCTAGCTACAAGGCTGAGCGTGGTTACCCTGATTTGCCTTTTTTTAGTCTGAGGTTCAAATTAGACATTAATAGTGTGGATGGAGGAAATGGATATATAAATCTTCCCATTTTTTGTAAATATGTCATAAGATCATGAATTATAGGTCTACAAGTATAACACCTAGGCTATGAGATTGGTGACAGTTGAAAACCATGATTCCTAAGAGAGAACCAAAAATGAGGACTTGTAATGATGGCTTAGTCTTGAGTCTTTTGAATTAGGTAATTGTTGATACAATAAGTGTTTATTGAAAATATTAATAAAGTAAAATTATATGTAAAAAAATAAAAATAAAATCACGCCTCTAATGCCTTTATCACTATTTAAGAAAATTATGGATGGGAGAAATGTGGCATTCTAACTGATTTTTCATTGAGGGTGCACCCAAGTGAAGTTAAAATCAATTTTTTATAGTGACTTCACCTAAGGTGATGAAATCTAACGGATCGTGTACTATCTAGAGTATCACTTATGACCTTTTGAGTGACTCACCTAGGTAGAAGTCCTAAAAAATGGCCACCAAGTTGCCTCTCTCATAATGAATGGTCAAGGGGAATAATAGTTAGTCAAGATTTTGTGTTGATCAATGACAACTAGGATGAATTCCATGATCAAAATAGTTGAAAGTAAGGAGTCACTCTAAATAACATGTCAACTAATTGAAGTTCCCTAATACTCATTTTTTCATTAATTAAGTGTGAGGAGGGATCTCATGTGTAGTGTTTAATGCATGTACGATATGTGATTTCTTGACAAAAATTATTCATTACTAAATAATTTGGATTGAATGTAAAAAGCTCCTAGATTGAAATTTTGGGGTTACTTTGGAATTTTGATCTCATGAATGTATTTCTAATGTATTATCATAAACTAATTGTGATACTTTTCTAATGTATCTATAGCTTGTAAGTGTGGTGTGTAGGGTTAAATTGTTGAACATGAAAATACAAAGAAGTAAATTCTTAAATTTTATGAACCTTTCACATTAAAAATGATAATAAACAAATAACTATAGTCCTCTTCGAGTGATCCAGGTGGATCCTAATTTCGTAAATATCAAATTCCTTATATTATAATGAAATTCGGACCAAATCGCAGATCTCGTCGCAAGATTTCCAACGGCGCAGATAGCACCTCAATTTGAGTTCATATGCAAAAGTAATGCTCAGTCAAAATTTGTGGTCAAACTTAGCAAAAAGGACAAGGTTTAGAACGTCACTAGATAAATTTGGAGCAGCGCCAATTTGGTGGTCTCGAAAAATAAACAGCTAAATTTGAGGAACCTCGACTAAATTTGGTGAAGGGATTTAGCTGGAGTTCAATTTGACGGAGCTCCAAATATGGCGGCACCCTGCTAACTTTGAAGGTAGAGGATGTGGCTCAATTTGATTGTACCATGTGGAAGTCAATTGGTAGTCAAATTGGCCCCAACATGCCAACTTGGCAGAGTACCAACGTTTTACTATGATGGGTTTTTTAAATGGATTACGATTCATATTATATGCCAACGAATTTTATAGCTGGTGAATAAAAATTACAACAAATTATTAAATGCCAACTCACAGTCAACCAACGTTGAAAATTTTAATTGTAATGAAAGATTGGTAGGCCGCCAAACTTGGCATACCTACCAACCCCAACCCAAACCGGCCAATAACCAATGGAAACAACGATGTTTTCAACGGTCAGATAAAACGTTTGTTGAATGCTTCCACAGTTCAATAAAATGTTACCAACAACATAAAATGTGGTCCCAATTTGTCGATGGTTATATAATACCAAAATATTAACACATTTAGCAGTATTTTTAAATATTTAAGTATATCATCAGATGGTGGTCACTTATGGCCAACGTTTATGTAAATCATACAACAGTCAAACAATTGTCCAAGCGATTAAATGTTTTGTGGTGTTTATATTATAAAACAAAAATTGTTATAATGGTGCACCACGAGGTTTGAACCTGGGTCACTTTCCACCACAGCGCTCTAACAATATTCTGCCAGCCACCCGCCCAATGGGTGGGCCTTTGTTAACTTTGCCCTCCAACATTCATATTAAACCGTGCTATTGCATTCGATGGAAGGTGGGCATTAGAGGAAATTTCAGCCTAAAAATGGCCTCCTAAGGAAAAATAATAAAATAAGGGTTATATATTTTGGAGGGAAAAGAAAAAAACTACTTTTTATTGTATTTTTGGCTTATCTCCTTATAATTTTACTCAAATTTCAAGTGTAGACACTCGTTGGATGCGGAATTAAATTCTAAATCCAACGAGTACCCATTATGCATACTTTTGATAAGACCCACATTGATAAAAATTGAAGATAGACTCTTAGAGAGCTTGATGCAACTATGATTATCATAATATATCACAGTTGGATCCATCACCTAACCAAACATTCCCACAAGTGTCTTTCCCTTCCAGATCACTTCACATGTTTCTTGACTTACAGCGATGTATTCTTCTTCTGACGAGTTGAGCACCACATATCTTTTCTTCCTATTATACCAGGAAACAATTGTGGACCCAACACTTAAAATTCCACCTGATGTACTCTTTAGGTTTTATGGACTTCCCGCCTAATCTACATCTGTGAAGCCACACAAATTCACTCCCTTTTTTCTATTTGTGCAATAGTCCAAACTCGGTAGTGCCTCTGAGGTACCGTAAAACATGCTTAGCTACCTTCCAAAATAATTTGGTTGGCCTAACCATAACTTTTCTTCATTGGTTGACTGCATAGCACATATGTAGTCATGTGTTCACAAGATACATCAGTGAACCCACTAGCTGTCGATAAATGGTAGAGTCCACTTCTTCACCTGAAGTGGCATCCTCCTTCCTCTAGTTGGTCGCTAGAGGTGTCTCCATGTATTTACCACTCTCCATTTGTAATCCTTGTAGTATCTCATTTTCATACTTGTCTTGAGACACAAATAGTTCCCCATTGCCTCGCCATACTTCTAACCCGAGGAAGTAGTGGATGAGACCCATGTCCTTCATTTCAAATTCCCTTTCAAGGTCCTCCTTGCAAGATCTTATCAGATGCTCATGACTAGTTAAAATTAAATCATCAACATAAAAGACAATAATAAACAATTTACCTTCTACCAAGATGTGATAAAGGTTTTCATCCGCTTCACTTTTGATGAATCCCAAACTAGTGAGATAGTCGTTGATCCTAGTGTACCAAACACAAGGTGCTTGTTTGAGACCATACAATGCTTGCTTGAGTCTACACACATGATACTCCTGATAAAATGTATAAAAACCTTCTAGTTTCTTGATGTACACCTCCTCCTCAATAACCCCATTGAGAAATTTGTTTTTACATCCATATGGTGGATCTTCCACCCCATCTATGCAACTAGAGAAATAATTGATCTAATGTATGAGTACCTTTCTATAGAAGCAAAGGTCTCTTCATAGTCAATTCCCTCAACTTGAGAGTACCCCTTGGCCACAAATATGGCCTTATATTTCTTTATGCTTCTATCTGTTACATGATTTACCTTGAAGATCCATCTCGAACCCATAACTGATTTATCTGTTGATCTTGGGACCACTTCCCAAAAAAAAATTACAAATGGATTTGTATTCCTTCACCATTGCATTAACCCATACAGGTTTCTTTACTACTTCCTCGAAATATTATGGCTCGGTCTCTACAAGCTCATTCCTTTGAGCCATGTATCCAGTGTACCAATCATGTGACCTACTATGTCTGTGCAAAATTTGAAGGAGCTCCCACATTCTCCCTCAAATCATGCACAAATATCTTAGCTTCCCTGGTTCTTTTCCTACCTTTTCTAGATGGTTCTACTTGAGTGGTTGTCTCCACTCTCTGCTCCTCAATTTTTGGCTACTCCACAACTTCTTGAGGCTCCTCCCTTGGAGCTAAAATCTCCTCTTTTGGTGGGATCTGAAACTCCCTCTCAAGAGAGCACCACGTCGCTTTATTCTCATCAAAATTTACATCCCTTCACACAATTGTCATTTTGACGGATGGAAAGTATACACAGTAGTTGTATGGAGTTTTTTTGTAACCCACAAATACCCCCAATTTTTTTGTTAGCTCAATCTTATTCCTTGATTACTTGGAGACATGGCAGTAAATGGAGGTTCCAAAAATCTTGAAGTGCTACACATGTGACTTTCTCCCTGATAAATCCTCCTCTGGTGTAATCATGCCAAGAATCCGATGAGTACTCCAGTTCTGAAAATAGACTATTGTATTATATGTCTCTGCCCACAAATGATGTTGTAGGCCTTGGTCATGCAACATAACCCTTGTAACTCCCAAAATTCTACGGTTATTTCTCTGATCCACCCCATTTTGTTTTGGGTTGTGTGGTGTTGTCATCTCTCATCGAATGCCTTCTTTCGCACATAAATTTTTGAATTCATTCGACACGTACTCACCTCCATTATCGCTCATAAGAGCCTTTACCTTTTTATCAATTTCTTTCTCAACCACTGCCTTGAACTCTACAAACTTGGAGTATGTCTCATACTTCTTCCACGTGAAGAAGATCTATCACTTCTGTGAGAAGTGGTCAATAAAAATGACAAAATATTTTTTTTCTGGCGGTGGAGGTTATCGAAAAAGGTCCACATACATCAAAGTGGATCCTTTCAAGGATTTCATGTGCTTTATTGTCTCGATCATGGAATATGGATTTGGTGTACTTCCCTAAGGTACATCCTTTGCATACATCCTGCTACTCAAGTGTTCCTTTAGGGAGGCCATTAATTATTTGTTGCATAATCTTCAAGGCACCATGATGCAAATGGAAAAGTCTTTTGTGCCAAAGTTCGCACGTTGTGGCCCTGCACTTTCTCCACCTTATTGCTTAATGCAACACAGCCTTCCACGTATAGCTTATATAAGTTCTTCACACAAACCCCGATCTGCTTCACCTATCCCATGGTTATGTATCTCAGGAATTTCTTTCCTTTGTTGAATATCACATCATAACCATGGTCTTCCAAAACTGCAAAAAAAATGAGATATATCTTTAGGCTCTGAATGAACATGACATCCTTGAGCCTAAGAGGGGATCCCGACTCCCTCTAAAAGGTGCATGTACTAATATCATTCGCACTGTACCTTCTGTCATCTCCTAGCTCGATGTGCATCTAGAGATATTTCTCCTCGAGATCACTGAATAAACTCTCTACACCCTTTCATTTGGAACAATGCACTTGAGTCCAAGTACCACACGCTCCCCATCATTGTGTTTTCCATGCATGAGATAAGGGTAAAGTCAAGCTCAAACTATGAATCCAAGGCTTCACATGTTTCTCGTCCATAGTTGTTCTTGCTCACATTTTTGTGTGGACACTCCATGGCATAGTGCCCAAATTCATGACAATTGAAGCATTAAATTTTGGGAAAATATTTCTTCTTTCCCCCTTGGCTCAATTCTTTTTTGGATTGATATTTCTTCCATTTTCACTTATTTCCCTTTCCAACCAATGAAAATTTTTCTTCATCATCTCCCTTGGATGAAGTCCCATATCTAGTATTCCACCTTATTTCCTCATGTACCAAATCAGACCATAAGTGTTCCCAATTCGGTAGTTTCTCCCTCCCGTTCACCAAATCTTGGTAGTTATGCTAGCTCTTGGGAAGGCCAACAAGGGATAGGGTTACCAACTAATATTGTACAACATTAACACCAACCCCGCCAATTTCATCATGAACTTGTTTGAACCTTCTCAGATACTGTGAAATAGTGTCATTCTTCTTCAGCTCAATATTATGAATTTTATCCTTGAGTGTGAGCTTCTTGTCGTCACTATTATTCTCGAACAATTCTATCAGTTCTTTCCACATTGCGAACGAATTCTCTTTCCCATGGATATTTTAGAAAATTTGATCTCGCATTCCCTCCAATATTATTCTCCTCACCTTATCTAAATATTTCTTCCACTAAGCAATGTTTTGGGCATTATATGCTTGTGGTTTTGTAACATTTGTAAATATGTGTTCTAGCAATCGATTGTCATCCAATACTGCCTCCATGTTCTCCTTCCGTGTGATGAAATTAGGGTTGCCTTCCAAGGCATACTCTAGCCTCAGCCCATTGAAGGTCATATTCCCAACTTTGTAGAAATTCTGCTACACTGACCTGAAAATTTGATTCTCCTAAGAAAAAACTTCGAAATTCTTGCTCTACTATGAATCTTGCTCTGATACTATGTAGGAATTATGATGTAGATTTGCAAATTCTCCATGAAGTTTTAATAAAAATCACTAGACACAAACATACTCTACTATTCTGTGTAATTCAATTCACAATTTAGAACATCACTCACAAACATGCAATGAGAAATAACACACATGCACACAGTATTTTTCCAAAGGAAAGAAATCTGCTAAAAACCCCTTTGCCTACTTGCATTAATATGATGCATAAATATGTATTACAATTTCTTTGCTCAATTGAGCACAACCTGCAATTGGATAACCTATATCTCTTCTCACTAAGAAGTTCTAACCCAGACTTACTCAATTTTTGCCTTTTCTTGAGCCCTTGTTTCCCTGCATAATTCCTAAGAAATTAGTCCCCTATTATTTAGGAAATTCCTCCAAAATGATTGTGTAATTCCCAAGGTTGATCATTTGACTACATGCAACACTTGTACATTCAAGACTAGTCTACAACTAATGTTACATTTCCTTGGAATCTCCACCACGGCTAGGGAACTTGAATTCTCTACATGCACTAGCTATTTTGGGTTGATTGATTAGTTAACTGAATGATCACTAAGTTTGACTAAATTCCCACTGTACAACTGACCTTCCACTAGTTCCTCCAATAGTTAGAACTAGTTTAATTGAAAACAACTTGAAATAACTGACCTTGATTTCTACAAATTAACAATCATGCATTCTTGACTGAACTCTAACTCCTCTAACTTGAATTTAATGAGTTAACTGAGTGAAAAGAGCCATGTCACCTTAGTTAACTACATCTAAGTTGTATGTTGATGTGGAAAATCAAATGATCTCAATTTAATCAAGGAAAAATCAAATTGAGAATTTATTGTTTCATTTTTCAACATGTTGGATGCAGAATTTAGTTTTACATCCAATGAGTGTCTACACTTGAAATTTGAGTAAACCTATAAGGAGATAATCCAAAAATATAATTAAAGAAAGTTGTTTTTTTATTTTCCCTCCAAAATATTTACATGTACCTCTTTTTAATTTTAAGGGATTTTGATTGGTTAACATATTATGTATATGAAAATTTCATGCACATTTTTAAGCTGAAATTTTCTCTAATGGCCGTGAGCAGGAGGATCGACGAAGGAACTGGGAGAGCCGAAATCATCTGCAGGGCCAGAACTTGTCTTGCAGGAACCTTGCGCGAGCGTGGTTTTGGGAATATATTCCAGGGAATACTCTAAGGGAATATTCCTAGTACAGTCAATTTAGATGTTGTGGGGAATCTTGAATATTCTCTAGGGGTCCAGGGATAATCAGAATTTCACAAGGATCTCAATGGTGCAGTATGTTTTGGCATTTTAGCAACAGATTTCGATGGTCATGGAAGAAAATCACATTATTTATTAATTATTGGGCACAAAGTTTCAGACAAAAATGTGACTCTCATAAGTAGGTCATTTTTACAATGAAAAGTCTCAAGAGGATGAGAAAGACCTGCTAGTGTTGTGATTATTATATTTTGAGTAGTCAAATTTCAAGTCACTCCCAAAAGTGGATATATAATGATGTATTTTTCCATGTACTTTCTTTTCTTTTGATGAGATGAATGAAGTGGCTTGCCCATTATTGAAGCGGGGCCCGAAGACATAGTCCACACCGGACGAACTCTGTTATCAAAATTTTGTTTGCATTCTCTTTATGGTATCCTTTATGTTGCTTACTCTTTAAGTGTTTTCAAATATGGTTTTTACATGCTATTTCATGCAATTCTGAAAACATCAACCAAAGAAAAGATCTTGGATCATGTCGGTATCAGAGGCATATAGGATCAAATTTGGTATCAGAGTGATCTTCTTGCTGATGTGAATTGCGAGTGTGAATGATAACCAAGACCAAGCTCAAAAAGGGTGAAAAGTCATTAGATCACGATATTGGGCATGAAACGCGAAGAAGGAAAATGGCATAAAATGATGTTCATGATGGGGAAGAGAAATATTTCTATAAAGATTTCTACACCATGGAAAAAAGGTATATAAATTGTTTTCAAATTATGAGAAGAAACTAACAAAGAAGGAAAATAATAAGGAAGAGAAAGAAAAGGATAATGCTTTGGTAAATCAGGAAAATAGAGGATAACCTCTTGAACCTCCACCTCCATCTTCAATTGAATGTTCTTCTTCTTTATAATCTCAACATTCTAACAGAAAACATAGAAATGCTTCGAAAAATCCTTTTTTTAAGTTGGATGTAAAGTTTGATTTGCATATGTTTAATGGAGAATCTAATGCAGAAAAGCTAAACAATTGGATCATGCAGATTAAAGTGTATTTCCGGATACAACAGATCGAATAGGATGAGGCAAATATCTATTTGAATCTCTTCGACTGGGAGGCACCGCTCTTGTATGGTGGGAGAAAAAACTTCAAAAATGTAGCAAGCATGTGAGTAAACTTATTTATTCTTGTTCTGGATCTATTTATGCTTTAAAAGGAGATTTTTATCCATTAGGGTATTGGTAGAAAGCCATGATTGAATGGAAACATTTGACGCAAGGCAAAGGTCAAAATGTTCAAAAATTCACAGGGGAATTTAGGAAGCAATCATTGGCATTGGGAATTCCTTTAGATTCACATGATACTTTGATGAAATATATTGGTTTTTTACATAATTAGCTTTGACATTCATTGGTTTTTTTTGAACCCACTATTATTGATGAGGCTAGTAAGAAAACCATTCACCTTGAAAGTAGGGGAAAGTATGAACAAGAAAACCATGCAAAGAAGGCAGCGACAACAAGGAAAAATAAGGAAAATACCTCTTACATTCATTGCGAGAAAGAAGGTCACAATGAGAAGCATTGTTGGAAACTGCATCTAGAATTGAAGTGAAAGAGGAATGGAAAAAAATGGAAGAAAAAAATTGTTGCTACAATTAAATATGCCCTGGATTTCAATTCTGGAAATGAGATGAAGGTCATAGTTTTTGAGATTGCAGGTGTTGGACCAATTGACTTGGGTTCTAATTAAGGTGATGAGATGAATATCACAGTTGTTGGGATTGCAGATGTTGAACCAATGATGAGAAGATCACCAAAGAATGCATGCCTCCAAGAACTTCAAGAAATAAACCAAAGCATTCAAGCAGAGAATGTTGAACTAAGAAGACTTCTACAAGAAGCATAAGAGGAGAAGTAGAGATTGCAACTTCATTTACAAGTTGCAAAAGAGGCCTCAAAAAATCTGAAGTGCAATGAAGGCTTAGTGAATACATCATCACCCACACCATAATCGACAACTGAGGAAAAAGTGTCCTTGATTCTTCTATTTCATGTTCTTATTAATATTTTGGTGCTTTTGAAATACACATCATAGAGATTGCTTAAAATTTAATGAAGAAGATAGGATATGAAGGAAAGATCCTAGGATTTAATGACCATGGCATTGTGAGTCCCATCCAGGTGGTGTAACTACCTTAACATATAGTTTTGGGGTATGTCATAGAAGGACACTCCAAACCCACATAGATACGAAATTCTTCAAGCGACAAATTTGGGTCAGTGTAGGACGATAAGAGCACATCACCATCTTCCAGTGATAGTGAGCATTCCAAAGGAAGATATAAGGAAAGCTCTCCTTGCTAGGCTTGCACCAAATACAACCATTAAAGGAACAAGGTCAATAAATTTAGGAGGAAGAAGAATCATTGTAGCCATAGCAACAAGCGTGGACATCATAGATCCACATGTTGGAAGCTGCATCCAGAGCTATGCCCAAACAAGGACAAGGAGAATATGAGAGCATCTATGAAGGAACCAGTGAATGAAGCAGTTCAACAAGGAATAGAACTATAGGAAAGCCCATTAGCCTAGTTAGGTAAGAGATGGGTAGCCTTTTTAAGTAGTTGAGCATGGTCACCCTTGTAAATCACATGTTGCGAAAATGTTTGTAAAAGTCATGAATGTATAACATCACTTGTATATGCAACATAATGTTATTTTTGAATTTTAGTTGGATAGTGTGAGGTATAGCTTTTATTGTAAACTTGACCATGAGTGTTTTATAAATTCCTGGCAAGTATGGTCTTGCTTGTAATCTTATAAGTTGAACATGAATTGGTAGCTATAAATTTGCATATGGATGTAGGTGTCAATTTCATCACTTTTGGATATGAAGTACAAGGTTGAAGGAGATGAAATCATGGCTTGTCAGAGACATTTTTTATGCAGATCAATATTACAATACTATTTATACTTTTGGAGGACCAAAATTCATTCAGTGGGGAGGAATGATCTCAGTGGATCCCTAGTGGACCAAATATCAAAATACTTGAATTGCAGAGAAATAAGGACTAGATCAAAGAGCTTGTCACAATATTTCCTACGGCACAGACAACGCCTCAATCCAAGTTCGTATGCAGAAGTTATGCTTATTCAAATTTTATGCTCAAACTTTTAAAAAAAAGGACAGGGTTTAGAAGGTCACCAAATAAATTTGGAGCAGCGCCAATTTGGTGGTCCCGACAAAACAACAGTTAAAGTTGGTCGGCCTTAACTAAATTTGGAAAGGGAGTTAGCTAGAATTAAATTTGGAAAAGCTTCCAAATATGGCAGCTCCCCACTAAATTTGGAGGCAGAGGATGTGGCCCAATAATGTGGCGCCATGTGGCCTAATCGATTATGACATGTGGCACCTAGTTGGAGGCCAAATTGGCCCTAACTGAACAAATTGGTAGAGTAACAACGTTTAACCATGATGTATATTTTAAATGGATTATGGTTAATATTATATGCCAGTGAATATTACAGCCAACAGATAAACGTTACAAAAAACTATTATATGCCAACTTGACAGTCAAACCAACATTGGCGATTTTAATTGTAATGATGGATTGGCCGGCCACCAAACTTGGCGAACCTGCGGGCCATCAATAGATAACCAACGAAAATGACGATGTTTTCAATGGTCAATTAATTTTTTTGTCGAATGGTTCCATGACTCAATAAAATTTTACTGACGACATAAAATGTGGTCCCAATTGGTCCACGATTATATAATAACAAACGACTAATAAATTTAGTGGTGGTTTTAAATATTTAAATATATCATCGATTAGTGGTCGATTACGGCCAACAATTATATAAACCATGCAACCGTCAAATAGTTATTTGGGTGGTTAAATGTTTGGTATTTTTTACATTATAAAACAAGAATTGTTATAACAGTGCGTCGTGGGGTTTACAGGTCACCCACCACCCTAGCACTCTAACAATAGTCTGCCAACCACCCGCCCAATGGATGGGCCTTTGTTAACTCTTCCCTCCAACATTCATATTAAACCACGCCATTGCATTCGACGAATGACAGAGCCGTGAGCAGCAGGGCTAACGGAGCGACGAAATCGTACGCAAGGCTGTAACTTGGCTTGCGGGAACTGTGCACGGGTGCGGTTTTCGAAATAGATTCTAGGGAATATTTTGCAGGAATATTCTTGGTATATTCCTTTTAAATGTTGTGGGGAATCTTAAAAAATCTTTAGGGGTCCAGGGATGATAGTGGCATAATATAACTGAGTTTATCCTCATTTTAACCAGAATTTCACAATGATATCAATGGTGCAGTCTATGTTTGCATTTAAGCAACGAATTTTAGGGGTCATGGAAAAAAACTGCTTCTTAAATAATTGTTGGGAAATGTTGTCCTTTGAGATAATTGGGGTCAATAATTATGCCAAAACATCTATAATGTTTTCTTTTGTTTTGAAATTTTGGATGACCAATGTATAAAATATCTTTTGTAAACAGTTATTGCTTAAATATTTAAGATAATATCATAAAATAAAACTAAGGGTTTCTTGTTTATCTCACATAGTGATTAAGATTTTGTTAACGGTTAAGTAGACTTATGTAAGAAGATATAATGGCCAAATATTCAGATTTAATTCTTTAATTAATCATAAGTTTGAAAACCTTTAAAAAATGTCTAAAAGTTCAACAGAATACATTTAACATTATCAAGATGCTGACAATTTATAAATGAAAGGGACTTACATCAAAAAACGGTTTAGTAAATCATTATTTTTATTAATAATAACTCTAGGAGGAATTGTAAGATAACTAAAATACAGTTAATCTCACCTAATTATCTTGATAACAATTAAACATATGTAGAGACAAATGTAATGAAAACAGGAAAAAATCATAGATCGAACAAAGTTGTATGAGACAAATTCAGAATCCTTCTTCTATTATTAATGATCGAAAAACTTGTACAGTTATGCTTACAAAAATTTTCTTATGGAAGGGTGCAACCTTTAATAACTCGTAATGAGAGTTATTTATGCTAATTTCTAGAACTCAAAAATATCTTAAACTGATTTACAATAATAGAATAGAGTAGAATAGAAGAAGGAAACAGATAGATGATGTGTCTATGTTCTCATGGAATTTTTTGATGACTTGGCCCTTTTTTATGGAAGTCGTTGATGACTGGGCCCTTGAAAATTTTTTGTGTTGACATGCTGTAAATATTATACTTTTACTCGATGGTCTCACAAAATTTATCCCATTTTTCTTCACTTGGGATTTCTACACTCATAATTTTTCTGAAGATTTCATCTACCTATGTATAACTCTCGAATGTAGCCTTCTGAATGAACAAATGTTTGATTTGATGTTGAATGATCAAATCAAACTGCAAAGCTTCTAAAAATGCTTTCCCTGTAATCTTTCCTTTAATACCTGCAAATTTTGACTTATCCACTGCAATAGTATATAAATTCTTACAATAATCTTCTAATTTAATCAATTTGTCAACTAATCCTACCAATCCTGGCAATCCTTTATGATTCAAAATGTTAAACTTTATATGAAACCTTTGAACAACAGTATTCAAAGCTTCACATTTTTTTTCAGTTGGTTGATTAAATTCCTCTTCTGTAAAACTTTCTTGATCTCTAGGATTGTTGCGGTTCTGTCATGTATGTTTATTTCTTCCAACTTTCTTTGTTCCTTGAGTTCAAGAACTTGATCATGTCAGTGGCTTCACTTGGATTTTTCTTGAGATGTTATTTTTTTTCTTCTATGGCTGCTTTGCACTTGGTGATGAGCTCTTGCTATTCAAAAATTATCTGTATGGATGGCCATACCTCTGTCATAGACTTGTTGATGTCTTCCCAAATATTCTGTTTGGCTTCAGCCAATGTCCCTGCCATTAAAGATTCACTTTCTAGTTCTTTAGCCTTGAGTCCCAACTTATGTGACTTGTGCATTTCCTCCATATATAAGGTATCATTTCTAATCTTCTGTGATTATAGAATCTGAAATATTTGTTGCAACTTCTCATGTTCCTATTTCTGAATAGTCAAATCATGTGTCAACTTTCTTGTATCAGTTGTTGTCAATGTATTTGAAGGCTTTGTACCTGCATAAGATGTTTAAAATTTTGTATTTGGATCAGTAGCCATTGTTGCTACTGATTTCTGTTTTAATAATTCTTCAATATGTTCCTCCATTTCTCTTATTTGAATATTTTGCTCAATGATTAATCTAAGCATCTCCTCCTTGTTGTATTCATTTTCTGTAATTTCTTTTGTCTGTGGATCTTCGGTTGAAGGCAACTTGAGTTGTTTGCGCAAAGTAGAGATGTATGCATTCTTCTTCTTAATAAATTTTTCAACTGCTTTGCAGTCTTTTGGATCATATCCAACTTTCACTACTAGATCCTCCAAAGACTTCAGTCTGTTATCTTTGGCCAATGAAGACAGCTTTTCAATCTTAAGCTGAGATTGAACATTTGACAATAGTCTTTATTTTGGATATTGACATGGTTGTTGTTTTCTTTGTTGAAAAGAGCATCTCCCTAGATTGTTTGTGCATGTCCATCTTATCAATAGGATGGATCTGACTTGCATCAAAAGAAAACATGGTCTTTTTATATTCAGGAGGAGTCTTTGGAAAAGGAATTTTTGCCTGTAAAAAGTCCATTTGCTGGGAAGTTGATGTTTCTTTCCAAAACTGACTATAAACATTAGATTTTAATGCCTCATTATTATGCTTAATGTCTAAAAATATAGAGAAGATGTTTTGTTCTTCAGAAGAACTGGCTTCTGAGTGCTGGATAATCTCCAGAGATTCTCTCGCAAGTGATGATGATAGAGGAGTCATGGGAACACTTGTTGATGTGGAAACTTCAGTTTCTCCCAAATCAATAATTTTGGTTGTCCTCCTTATGAAAGTAAAGATGAATTAAGCTTTGGCTTCTTGTGTTGTAAGATAAAATCCTTCATGATTTATTTAGCAGGTGGAAGCTCTTCTCTGACTCTTTTTTGCTGCTTACTTTCAGGGACAAGGGTCTGCACATTAGAAGTTGAAAGAACTTGTTCATCTGCCTCCTGAAGAGTGCCTTCAACCTGTTCATCTTGATTCATATACTTTTTATATTTGTGCTCTGGAGGTATGATTATAGGAGGTTGTTTTGAGTTCAACTCTCAGAGCAGAAATAATACCATGTCGGTCATAAGACCAAGTGAAACTTGGTTGGAAACCCATTTTCTTCAATGTTGCATCAGCTTCAGCACCAGCTGATTAGGTATTACAGATGAAAGATCCAATGCTTGCCTTGAGTTTGAACAGAGCTTTCCTTTTCCCTGAAACAAAATGGAGGTCATCCATATTTATCATCTGTCGAATATACTCTAGGGAAAATACTCTCATAGGGACATATATAGGGAGCTTATATGATGGGAGTTCACTGCTATATACTCTAATTTCTGTGTAGTTTCAGTATAAATACCAATCTCCTATTTTGGCTTGCTCACTCAAATGTAAGATCCTCTTGATCTCTTCTCCAATTATGGGTTATGTCTGAATAGTAAGCAGTTGCTTCACTGGATGTATGAAGGAGCCTATGAACTCTGCAAATGTAGTTTTTTTTTATGTAGCCCTGACTAGCTCTGTCCAATGAATCACTAATTTATTCACTCCTTGTGCATCCTATTTTTTGAATTTTATAGGCAGCATCTCTGCCTGTTGAAAAATAATCATGTGTATAATTACATAAGTGTAATTAAACACACCTTGAGTTGTGAAATTCATGAATTGCTCATGTATATTTCCAGCCAAGAATTGGTTATAATTATACATGAACAATGGTGCTTGGTCTTTGCTAAAAATGGATAGGAACCCCATGATGGGTTCATCAACTCTTTGGTCATATGGGTATCCTAGCAGGTATTAAAGAAGTGAAATGCAGTGTTTAGAGGCTTCAGGAAAGATAGAGGATGAGTATGGTGGATTTTTCTTAGGCAATTCTACATTCTAGGTAAGAATATTTCAAAAATCTGGGCTCTTTGTGGGAAGGTTAACTTATGGTAGAGGTACATAAGAGCAGCTGGTGAAAAATGGGTCAGAGAATCAGATTGAGGGATAAAGAGAATTTGGCTTATGGTCTCTGGAGAGATGGTGATTAGAATGTTTCCATTCTAAGCCACCAGTACTCTCTTTATGGGATCATACTGTGCTTGGCACCAGGAAATAACGTCAGGGAAAGAATGGGTCTGTGGAAAAGTAAACAGAGGCAACATTGATTCCCAGAACATGATAGGGTCCTAATTATCAGTGTGTTTCTGTCTAAGCCATAGATATAACCATGAAAATCAAATTCACAATGGGCATTTGTGACCTTAAAGAAGGTGTCTGCAAGGGGTATCATATTGAGGTTGAGTTGTGGTGTAGGAGTGGATATTTCTTCTGCAACAAGGTTGGTAGTCTGTTGATCTTCGACCACTTGTTTCTTGGCTTTTCATTTCGGGGTCACCTGCTTTTTGGTTTTGGCTTTCGGGGCCATTTTAGATAGGGATATGGAATGAGAGGAAGAATTTGAAGGTCGGGCGGTCGTAGAAATGGTAACAGGGAAGATAAAAGTGATATAAGGCAATAGACAAACCATTTTATAAGTGAAAATTTGTGTTTAATGGCCTGGATAGTGACCGTAGCAGCTTAACAGTTCAGGAGCAGGCTTTAATGAGCAATGGTGAACCAAACGGTTATGGAGTGAACATGTGAACAGAGAAGTAAAAACGGTTAGGGAGCGGAGGCATAGGAGGATAATGGTTGGATGACATGGAAGAATGTCACTAGTTAGGTGGAAAATGGTTATGGCACGGAAGGAAAGATACATTGGCTTTGAGGCGCAGGAGGAAATAGACGTTTGAAGAATTTTACCATCGGTGGTCTTCAGGGGGGGGTACCTCCGGGTTTATGGTTTTGGGTGGAGGGGGTGCGAAGTAACGTGGTGTCGACACGTTGAAAAAATCGGCGGCCATTAAAACCACTTTTCGGACCTCCCCCTCCCCCCCCGCTGTGTTAATGAGAAATGGTCATGGGGGTCGCGAAGTGATCCTCCGTCGTTGATCTCAAGCGGGAGAGAGATCATCCGTTGAAACTTGCCATCCTTTTATTAGTGCGAGTTGACCTTTTGTCCTATTACGACTTAGCATAAAAGTGAATTAGGCGCTATATAATTTGCTTAATTAATGAAAATATAAACCCTTTTTAAAGAATATAAACATCATTAATTAATATTTAATCTTTTTGGTAAATTGGCGCATTTAAACAGACGGTCATGAATTTATTTTTGAAGACTAAAGCATTTATATTTTTTGTTTTGTTTGCTTCCCTAAAATTTATTATTTTTGCCTTCATTCTTTAGGGTAACTAACTCTAACATTTTTATTTGACATGGATGCATAAAAACAAAATTTTTCCTAACATTTTATGATATTATTTTTCATCCATATCCCAACTTAGCATTTTATTTTTTATTTTTTCAACTAACATGCTAACTTATCAAAACCAAATAATGTTACAACAGGAATGAAGTTAGAGACAACAATGTGCCCTTTAGAAGTATGTAATTTTTATAGTCAAAAGTCTCAAGAGGATGACACAGATATGTTGGTCTTATGATTGTTGTGTTTTGAGTAGTCAAATTTCAAGGCACTCCCAAAAATAGAGGTATAATGATGTATTTTTCCATGTACTTGTTTTTCTTTTGATGAGATGAATGAAGCAGTCTTCCCACTTTTGAAGTAGGGTCCAAAGATGTAGTCCACGATGGACGAACTCTGTTGTTGGGCCTTCAATTTGTCATAATTTTGTTGATGAAACTATCCATTTTCGCATCATTCCATTCACCCATTGTCATCATTTTTAACCATATTTCTTCATAAACGCGCCAAATTCACGCATACATGTTTATCGTTTATTATTATTTTTTCCATTATTTTTAATGAATTAAAGAGAATTATGCATGATTTTACTAATGATATTTTTTCCAGTGCAAGTTTCTACAGTTACCTAAGTTTCCATAGTTGTCTCCATGGTTGAGGTAGTAGCACCACTCTAGAATGAAATCCAACACATGGACATTCTTTCTAGAAGCTCCAATATGGATTTTTGTTGGTCAAATTCCACCCAGCTCGCACATGTGGACCTCCAAGCAAAGATCAAGGGAAAATCGCAATAGTTTTGTCCAATCAAATTCAAACGCGTTTTCTGAGAAAACTAAAGTGAATCTTGCAAAAAAAAACATGGGTTTTGTTCAGAATGGACCCAATTAAGTTATTTGTGAGAATTTTCCCGAATCATTACCATTTGGGAGATATTTCAAGTTCTTTGGAGCCCTATTTTGCAGTTGCGTGAGCAAACATTGCGCCCACGTGTCAATAAACGCCCAGTCAAGAAAACAGAGATTGGAATGGATTGTGTTTCATCAAATTCATGGCAACTAGGTGTCCATTCAGTTATGATATTTAGCCATATGAATCTCCATGAAGTTACATTGTAACCCTTATATAAGCACTCCATTAAAACAGAGAAGGGAGGTTAATTTTCTGAAGCATACAGTGAATTATTAAAACTTTGTTTTACATCATTTTTAATGAAGAAGTGCCTTGAATATTTGATGCATAGTTGATTGTTCGTGTGAAGCTTTAAGACCACCTGTTTGTGGAGGGCCCCTGCAAACAATGAAGGTTCTCCATTTTATGTTTTTAATGTAGTTGTTTTCATGTTTTCATTTTATCATTCAATGTAGTTATTTTCAGAATTACGATTTGTCATTTGTTGTAGTTGTTTCCATAATTCCATTTTTCCATTCAAATTAGATGTTTCCATAGTTTTCCTTTATCATAGTTTCATTAATCTTCCTTTTAAAATTATCAAATTGCAGAGTGATTCATAGTTTTAATTTCAAGAACAACAGTTATTTGTTTTTAAATAGTTTCACAAATTCACGTGTGGTTTACCTCAAAAAGCATTGAGTGATTTCTTTTCCAGTTTTTGAATGAGTTATTTTCACAAGCATGAGTGATTTCTTTACAAGTAGTAGTGATTGAGTGATTTCCTTTCAATAAATGAGTGAGTGCTTTTTCAGTTCAAGAGTGATTTCTTTTCAGTGTAATGGTGATTTGTTTATTTATTTACAAGTTTCATTGCCATAACATTTCACTTCAAAAACATAAAAATATATAAATTTTCTTTTCTAGAATTTTATTTTATCTTCGTACACTAGACTATTAGAATTTTTAGAAACTAACAAATTAGTTAATATTTCTTCATAAGATAGAGAAGGTTTGTTTCAGTTTTTGCAGAATAGAAAGCAAGTTGATTTTTAGAACTTAGTTGTAATTTAAATTTATTTCATTAGGAACATAAGAATAAAAATTGCCTTAGAAGCAATCTCTACAAATTCAATCATCACACCAATAAATTAAATTAAAAGAAGCTTCTAGCATATATAGTGCACTTGCACTTCACAAGTTTACCAACTCCCCTCGATAATTTATGTAATCAATTTAAGAAAATTAAATTGGAAAACATTTTGGCATCGTTGTCGGGGAACTTTATATAGGATTCCTTTTATTTTAATTAAAAAATAAAAATAAAATAAAATAAATAAAAAAACCTTCAATCACCTACCACCCCCACTATATCACGTGGTGTAGTAAGATCCACACATCCACATTGTGAATTCTTATTTTTGCAGGTAGAAGAAGAGGTGACAAAGGAGGTTGAAGAAATGGATGGAGATGATGACAATGAGAAATATCCTTTTGGATTTCCCATTCAATAAACTGATACCAACATTCAAATGAAAAACATCCCTCCATCTGTACTTCTTAACTTCAAAGGTATGAGATCAAAAGACCCGGAAACCTTTCTTTTTGAATTTGAGATCATTTGTAGATCTTATGGCTACTCATTACACATTCAAAAATTGAATGTGTTTCCGGCAACATTGAATGATAGATCTCTTGGATGGTTCATGACTTTAGGAACAAATTCTATAAGGACATGGGATGATATGAAAAGAGTATTTTTGGAAAAATATAAAGATTATTGCATACACCATGACATTAGAAATGAAATCTTTAAGATGAACCAAAAAGAGGATGAAAGCCTAGAAGATTTAATGGAGAGATTCACTTATAATGTCAAAAGATCTAGATTGCATGATGTAGGATTAGACACATTAAAAACTCTCCTACTATAAGCTATAAAGGATGAATGGATTGATCTTATTAACCTAGTGGGCAAAGGAGATGTCTCTCAATTGTCAGTTCAAGAGATTTGTGAACTCCCCTCAAGATCTTGTTATGGTAAGAGTAAGTAATTTGGCATAAGGATTGGTAAGTCAAACTGAACTTAACAATTTGCTAGACATTCTTGGTAATTTAAATGAACGAATTGATATGCTAAGAATGTAAAAAAAAACAAAAAGTTGGGAATGCTACTTCATTTATATTTTTCCCTAAATGTAGAAAGAAACATGTTTTTCATGAATGTCCACTTGACAACATTAAAATTTGTGACATCTGTGCAGGATCACATACTACTAAATACTGTCCATCATTACCAAGGTTAAAGGCAGTTTACCAGGGAGCAAACCAAACACTAGAACAATCTTGTTATGTAGCTCCAAGAAGAACAGGGCACCCTCATCAACCTGGTGTGATGCAAGATCTCAATTCTCAATTTTAGGGTTATGCACAGCAATCTCAAATTAATTGGCAAACACCCTTGCCTTGGAAACCTTGGCCATCTCAATCCCAACCTCAAAAACAATCTTGGAGACAAGGTTGGAAAGGGTCTTACAGAATAAATCCATTGTATGCTTAATATTTTCCTCACTATCCTCAATACCAATCTCAATGTTATCCATACCATTTACCTCCACGACAACATCAACTTCACCCTCAGTTGACCTCAATTCAACCTTTCCCATTACCACCCACATAAGCACACCAAAGATCCATTCCCACTCCACTACTTGCACAACCATTTCATATCCCCAAAAATAAAACACCTCAATCCACTTACAATGTTGAGGTATTGCAAAATTATTCTACTGCTGCCATTGAAGAACAACAACCAAAAAAAGAAGATTCAGATAGGGTCCAAGAATCATGGATTCATGTTGATAAAGAGCAGTTGTTCGAACCTGAGATTGAAAATTTTCTTGCATGGCATGATAGAAGGAAAACAAGATCACATTGAATCTTGGTTCAAGACAGTCATTAGATCCCAATACTCAATTCTTTGGTATTTTCCGACATCATCTCAATCAAGGCAATTGGTCTCTCATATACGAGTACATATCAAAGAGTATATTTCAAACCTGCATATGAGTTTATCTATCATCTTGTTACACACATGGTTCCATTGAAAGTATTCATATACTTGAATGAGAGATTTTTCAAGTAGAGTAGGACATATAAAAAAAAAATTAAAGAGAAAAATAAGACATATTGTGAAAACCAGCTTGCTGGCACAATTGGACATGGGCTTTCTTTGAAAAACAGGCAACTGGCGAACCAAGTTCACAATAACTTTTTCAATTTCATGATAGTTTCAATATTTTATTATGGTTCTTCAAATAATTTTTGGTTCTATGCTCGAGTTGAATGATGTGGAATTCCTTAAGGTCCACCTTCCAATAGATCTTGTCCCATCGACCTCAAGACCTTATCTGGGATCAAGATCAAAGATTATTTGGAGTGCCTTGGAACTTGCATACATCAATGGCAAGCCTCCTCGTTGACAACAATGGGATACAACAATGTTTCTTGATTGTTAGATCTTGCAGGTGACTCGACTTCAACACATTCATTCGTCCTTGTCAAAGATGCACTCAAGTACCTTGACACTCATTTACATTATCAGTGAGTTGTCTCACATTGATTAACGATTTTCATCATTGATCGATAAACCAATGATTTCTTCCCATGCTCGACTTCGACACATTCATTCGCCTGGCAAGAATTGTACCATGAATTTTGGCTTCGATGAAGACTAATGGTTTTATGGAATCAACAACAACAACTTGCAGCAGTAAATTTTATTGGTTTCTTGTAGTAGCATGTTCATCTTTTTGTCATTCAACAACAGCATGATGGCACCATAACACTTTTTTTCATTCATTTCATTTTCAAGCAAAACAATAAATTTGGGCCTATTTCAGTCAATATGCATTATGTTTCATGGTTTCTACTTTAGCATGTAGTACACAATACAAATCAACAGTTCAAAATTAGAGAAAACAATTTTCTGCAAAAAAATGACATTTTTTGAAATAGCTGCAGAAAGTTGCAGTTTCTGCAGCTATTTCTATAATAGTCTATTTTTGTTGAAGCAACTTGTTCTAGAGGCAGTTTTGGCACAAATATTGCAAGAGATGGGAGAAAAAATAAAAATAAAAATCTAACCTTATGGGTTTTCTCAAAATATACTAAATTGAGTATAACGTAGGCAAAATTTAAAAATAATAATAATAATAATAATAATTCCGGGACTTTTCAGCGGGTTTTTAAGGATGATTTTCATTTTCAAAACTGTGGACATATTAGGCCATATTTCAGTATTTTTCACAGAAACATCTTCTATTCATCAAAATGGGATTCTGAAGGCATCTAGTGGTAGAAAAGGTAAAAATACATGGTTTCTCTTTTGAATCACTCAATTTGGCCTTAAAATAAGTTCGTGGCATATGCTTTTGTTGCAACATTTGCAGCATGAAGGGTGAAACAGGGCATAAATTGATTTAATCATAACTTGCACACCGTACATTCGTTGGGCTTGAAATTTTTATGTTAAATGCATTGAGGTAGGGTAAATGAACACACAAAATTTCAGAAAATTTCAGTGTGCATTTTTCAATAAATTGGCCACTTTCACCTACAGCCATTTCTCATTTTTCTCGAGATCCGTGCACCCATTGCTTGAAATTTTTTGTGGGAAGATGCATAATATTAATAGTAACAACATTAGAAAATTTTAGGAGAATCTAATTTACCATTTGAGATAAATTGGAAAAAAAATATGCTACATGAAAAAGGTACATTTTGTGGAGCAAGGTCAAAGTGGAGGTCAACGCATCATGGAGCAGAATACCTAAGCCAAATCAACACCAAATAAGACATTAGATCGTGTTCTCTTCTCCATTTCCAAAAGGTAAACTTGAGGTAAAACTATACTTAAACTTTTTAATTTGTTAAAAATTATAGAAATTTTGATGAAAAGCTATTGTAAACATGTAGTTCCAGTTTTCCTCCCATTATGTTTTGTCATACCTTTTAACAACCATTCCCACAATTTATGATTGATTCTTTATCAACAAAGTCTTGCTACCCATGCAATCATCTCATTTTTTTCCATGGTCATAATGACGTTCTTCTATGCTTTCACCACTCTCTTGTTTAAACTTTCTCTTATTGTTAATCCATGCTTTCCTTAATGGTCCATCAATATGATGTTCTTGAGAAAAATAATTATTTTACAAATAGAAAAACTTGACTTCATGGTACATGTTTGTAGCACATGATCAAAAAGTACATGGAGCACTTAAATTATGTGTCATATTGCTCATCTTCAGATTTTTAATGGAAGCCAAGAAATGATGAGTACAAAGCCACAAGAAGAAGATTGCAACAAGGCTTTGTTCACACACTCTTGCTTGATAAGTTGTATAACCCTCAACAACAACTCTTATTGTGTGTTATGTGCAACTCATTTTGTCAAAAGCTTCACACTGGGAAGTCTTCTTCATTCATTATTTTGTGAGTTCTTGAAGAAACTATTTGATAACATTGTTGAAATATGATTGGTTTCCATGCATGGATGATAAGAAGACAATCATTATGGGTTGCAATCTATGATCATTTCCAACCATACTAATGGGATGAACTTCACAATGATGGAAAGCACATTCTATAGATGGAGTAAAAGTCTTGATGTGTTCTTCACAATATGGTATTCTACCAAGGCTTGAACAATTTGAGCACAATTAAAATAGTGACAAGTACTTGGATGTGCTACTATGTTGGCATCCTTTCTTTTCACACAAGTTGCATATAATAAATAATGAAGGGTTTTTTTAAATTAAGAAAAGAACAAATCAGCAGGTATTACTTCTACCTCTGTAGCATCCACGAGCAGCCTCGTATGTGAAGACTTCAATTTGTTTGACTTTCAAAGGAGGATGGGTAACCCTTCTTTCTTACTCTAATGACACAACAAGCAAGTGTAGAAACAAAGATTTATGCTACCAAATTTCTAATATTGAAAAACAAAGAGAGAAAAGTGCATCTTATTGAGATAGAGGGTCAATAATGCTATGTTGGATATTTGGTCAAGGATTTAGTTGAAATGACAGAATAAAGGAAAACAAGGAACTGGTTGGATTATGAAACTTTGCAATGTTTTGTTTTCATGAGGACATGCAAAATCTGCAGTGTGGGGGAATGTTGGGCCTTCAATTTGTCATAATTGTTTTGATGAAACCATCCATTTTCGAATCATTCCATTCACCCACTGTCGTCATTTTTAACCATATTTCTTCATAAATGCACCAAATTCCCGCATACATATTTACATGATTTATTATTATTATTCCCATAATTTTTAATGAATTAAAGAGAATTATGCATGGTTTTAATAATGATAGTTTTTCCAGTGCAAGTTTTCACAATTAGCCAAGTTTCCGCAGTTGTCTCCATGGTTGAGGTAGTAGCACCACTCTAGAATGAAATCTGACACATGGACATTGTTTCTAAAAGATCCAATATGGATTATTGTTGGTAAAATTCCACCCAGCTCGCACATGTGGACCTCCAGGCAAAGATCAAGGGAAAATCGCAGTAGTTTTGACCAGTTAACTTCAAACGCGTTTCCTGAGCAAACGAAAGTGAATCTCGTAAAAAAACACATAGGTTTTGTTCAGAATGGACCCAATTAAGTTCTCTATTAGAATTTTTCCCAAATTCGTTACCATTTGGGAGATATTTCAGGTTCTTTGGAGCCCTATTTTGCAGTTGCGTGAAAAAACATTGCACCCATGTGTCAATAAATGCCTAGTCAAGAAAACAGAGGTTGGTGATCTGAATGAAGTATGTTAGTTTTTTTGTACTAATTCCTTTTTTACATTTTTAAACAATGTCTTATATGTGCTTAAGGGTTCAATTTCTCTTCCAAGTTATTAAGTCTCATGGGTGTTTTTCATGTTACTTTTATGAACAATTTAACATAAAATAAAGGCTGAGCAACAACAAATAAAAATACAGTACATCACCATACAACACATCAACAAGGAAATTTCATGAAGGGGTTCACCTCTCCTGGGCTACATCTCCTTGGTCCAACTTTCATGGCTTGGGCCTCTATATTATGCTCAAATTTACAAAATGATGTGTTTACAATACCTTTCTACTCCTGAAACATGCACCAATGAGTCTAGAATGCCCAAAAATGGTCATCTAGCCTCCTTTTTCTCTTGATTTGGTCGAAAACCCAAAAATTTATGACCATCTCCAGTTTTTCCACCATTTTTGGCCTAAATTTAGCTCACTGGAGCTAAATCCGATTAGTTGGCGCTAAAACTGGCAGTTTCGCCGGATTTGGTAGACAGATAAACTAATCCGCATTAATGTAACTAATCACAGTTAGCGCTAATTAAGTGTGGTTAGCGCTTAAACTGCGCTTATGGAGTTAAACCAGATTAGTGTTAAGTAATGAGGGTTAGTGGTAATTAAATATGGGTTAATGTTATAATCCCGCAATTAAGGTTAAGCTTTGTCGGTGGTTGGCCATGGTTATGGAGTTTTGGTCGTATGGTGGGGGTTGGCCCCCACTTTCCCTCCTCGGTTCAACTTTGAACACTTAAGTATATGCAGAATGTGTTATATGGTAAGAACTGTTGTGTGGCGTAGCGGTGGCATGTGACACTGGCAGGGTAGAGGTCCCATGTTCGACACCCGCTTGCCCTTCCGATACCAAACAATAATTTTGATCCACCATTGGGGGGGCATGTGGTGGCCCTAGGCTGCACCACATGTCCTCTCCCCATTAGCTCAAATCTCAACCATTCAAAAATTTCCAAATCACCCACAATCTCAACCAATCAAATGCTGCCACTTGGCAGTCCCACACTAGCCGAAGGAAAATGAAAAAATTTTACCAAGCCCAGTTAGCATGCCAAGTCAGAAATACGAACTGCCTAATGTTGGGTGTCAGTTTTGTACACCTTTCCTACCTTTATTTTCCCCATTTTTCCTCTTAACTATAACCAATGGGAGTATCTTTGCCTCTTTCTCCTACCTTTCTACCCTAACTTGTGTTGTTTCACCTTGTTTTTATTACTCTACCAATTCACCAATTATTATGATATATTGTACCTTTTTATGACTAATTGATGGTGAATGTTTGGAGAAGATCAATGGTCTTTGTGTTTTCTTTTCAGATTTCATTTATAGCACCAAAGATCCCGAGTACGAAGTTCATAAGAGCATTTAAGAGGGTGTTTTTACAGCAAAGCGATGTTGTTACACCTTGTTGTTACAGACCCGCCGGCAAACTGCTGTTACAGACCCACTGGCGAACTGCTGATACAGTTGTACAGTTGAAAGATCTTGTCAACACTTGTTGCTGATCTGTCCTCTGGCTGTTACACTACAGTTGTGATTCTATTACGATAGATGGAGAAGTTGTTTAGCATTGTATTTTTGGGATAACAGCCTAAGGGCGGTTTTGATTGTAATATTTTATTTTCTAGTCAGAACTTTATTAGGAAGTGGTTATAACTATATGTGTTCTATTTCGATCAGCATGAGAATTATAAGATTCTCATGACTAATCTATCCCTTGATTTTTTTATGTAACCACTATATAGTTCTCGGCCCTAGAGGTCGAAAGGCTAGCAGAGAACAGCATTATTTTGGCTCTGTAATTATGTTCAGATTAACACAGATTATCCCATTATTGTTGTTACATGTGTTATTCAATTTAGTTTATGTTAAGTTCTTCTTCTACCTGCGCCCTGCTAGGGAGGAAGGGCCCTCCTTCTTAGCAAGGATTGCAGTGATTAAATTAGTTATGTATATTTAATTGTATTTCAGTTTATGTATCAATAGAGTGTTGTTGTTGTTGTTCAACTGTGAATATATCCGCTTCAATTTCAATACTTAGTATGTTGTTACAAATATGATATTAGAGATACCAGCTGGTTACTTGTTGTGTGGTGCACTAGAATAGATTAATTGAAGTGTGATTCCAGTCTTTTAGATCCTTTTAATTCGGCATGAGTGATTTACTTCTACCATTTACTTCTGCAACGATTTATTTTCTTTGAAATTGCTTCTGGTTGGTGTATTGGCACAGACAGTGCAACTGTCATTGGAATAAACAGACGTCCTTGGATTGATAATTAATGTGTGTTGTTTAGTCATTTAACAATGATTTATATAGTCCAAAATTTTGGCGTCATTGTCGGGGATGGCAGTCACGATCCAATCAATCAGAGTTGTTTCTTAGAAGTGCAATTTCTGTGTGTTTTCATAAAGTGTCTCCAGCGACACAATTGATGGCTAGTAAGACGAGAGGTAAGAACCTGCGCAGCGCTCTAACAAACTTGAGAAGGCTCACTAATGTCTTGATGGGACACTTAGGAGTTGGATTTCTGAGCATTTTTTTTTTCTTCTTAGAGTGTCTCAAGTGACACAATTGCTGGGCAGTAAGACGAGAGGTAAGAACCTGCGCATCGCTCTAAAAAACTTGAGCGGTCTCACCAATGTCTTGCTGGGACACTTAGGAGTTGAATTTTGGGTGTTTTTTTAGGGTGCCTTTAGCTATACAATCATTGGGTGGTAAGACGAGAGGTAAGAACCTGCACATCGCTCTAACAAACTTGGGCAGGCTCACTGCTATAGAAACTAAAGCACTTGTAGGATGAAATGATACACATAGGGCCCATGTGTACCGATAGGAAAACATCAACATCTACAAACACCCCCCACTCTACTGACTACAGGAAACATGGGTTGTAAGAAGGAAAAGAAGAGCGCAAATTTGGGAAGGAAAACATTCTTTGGAGATTTGATTTCAAGGGTAGAAAAGGAACAATCCACGTCATATAGAGATAATAGGAAGACAGGACCACAGAAAGCAGCTATCATATCAAGGCTTGGACCATCGATGTCTTATGTGTCTAGACCTCACCATCCTTCGAACAGCATATCCACTCCTAATATCAAAACTCCAGATTCAAAACAGCAGTGGCAAATCATTGATCAGGATCTGAGAATTGAAGGACACGGAGAGACCAATGGGGAGCATCAGGGACCTGAGGAACAACATTCAATTGATCATCAATTGGACGTTGGTATTTTTGTTAAACAGTTGGTCCTGGAGCAACCTTATCCTTCTATTTATCAATCTCCAGTACACTCTGAAGTCAGTTCATCCCATCAGGAAGAATCAACCATGGGGGATGAGAATGTCAAGGCAGATAGCTCTGTTACTTTTGAATTCCCAATAGTAGTAACACAAGATGAGGATCCTATGAAGAATATTCCTTTATCATCCCTACCATCCTTTCAGGGGATGGTTGTTGAATATCTTGATACCTTTCTGTTCGAATTCGATGTGTTGTGTAGAGGTTTGTGACTACACTTTAGATGCCTAGAAGCTGAAATTATTCCCTTCTACTCTGAAAGGAGCAACATTAAGATGGCTCATGAGATTGGGTGATAGCACGATTAAAACTTGGAATAACATGAGAGAGGCCTTCCTCTTTGAGTATCAGGACTACTGTCAAACCAGGGATTTGAAGGACAAAATTTTCAGAATTGCACTGAAGGAGGAGGAAAGCCTGGAAGACGATATGGAGCGATTTCACTAGAATTTACAGAGGTCTAAGTTCAGTAACCTAGATCCAGAAATTCTAAAGCCATTATTCTTAAGAGTTTTAAGATATGATTGTCTGGAGCATCTGAACATAATAGGAAAAGGAGACATATCGCAAGAAAATTTTGATGAGATAATGAAGTTTTTCCTGCGTAGCTCAAGAGGATTGGTCAAGGGGAGAGTTTCAGTTCGGGACCCTTCACTTCGGATACAGAAGTCCACAAGTGGAGGAGTAACCAGAGTAGATATTGGGAACTTATTTGAGGATTTTAAAACTGACCTCCTTAGCACTCTCTCTGCCCAGATCACTATGATACAAGTCAAGAAAGCACAAGAAGAAGTTGAAGCAGCCTTGGCAATATTCTATCCCTGATGCATAAAGAAACATTTGGAAAGAGAATGTGGACTAAATAGTGTCAGCTTTTGCAACATCTGTGAGTTAGCGCACTCTATGAATCAAGGTCCTGAGTTGCCTATACTGAAGGCGGTAATTCAAGAATCAAGCAAGGATGTTCAATCTTATTATTTTATTAGATCAAAGAGACCATGGCAGCCGTGACCTATAGGAGGCCTTCATATTTTTCTTCTTTTAATCCTTGGAATAATGTTTATAATAGTCATCAATACCCATGGTAGTATCCTACTCCTTCCTCAACACAATTTCCTTCACCTTGGAACCAGTGGCCATCTCCTCCACCAATGTAATATTCTCCATCAGGGTCAGAATTGGAGAGGCAATGGCCAAGGTCCGGTACCCCCTCCAATACCAATGCAATAGTAGCAGTTACAACTGCTTCTTATTCCAAATCCTACACCTTCTGTCTGACCCCAATTACCTGTGCAACATAACCCCAATCCAAATAATAAGGTAGCCCAGAGCATGGATGCTCTGGTTACCCTCCAGACTTATCATATTACTCCTATCGGACTTAATGAGGTTTGGCTTCGATCAGGGAAAGTAATCAGATCTGAACATACCCCCATTATTACTGAAGAAATTAAATCACCTAGGAAGGATATGGATGACTCTGAGGCAGTTTTTACACATGTAACAGCTGATACAGCACCCACTGTTACATCTGTAATAGCCAGCTCGGGAGGGTTTGATGTTTCTACAACAGCCAATCCGAGTAACGTTCGTACATCTGTGATAGTTGACTCAGTTTTTAGCATTCAGAACCCTCCATACCCTCAACAATTAACTGAAACTAGGCTGGTCTCACAACCTAAATCTGAATTCCTCAAGGAGCTGCAAAATTTGTATGTGCGGATTCCGCCATTGCAAGCTCTTAAAGAAGTACCTATCTATGCCAAAACAGTGAGGGATCTATGCGTCAAAATACCTGGAAGGAAACCTAAAGACCCTGCTACTATCCATGTCATGGGGAAATTGTCTGATCTTATGATTGATCAGCCTTTGCTGACTAAATATAATGACCTAGGGAACCCTACACTAACTGTCCATATTGACAATCATCCCATAACCAATACTTTGATTGATCTAGGGGCAGCTATTAATTTCATGACTAAAGACCTCTTCATCTCTCTAGGACTTCATGGACTTATACCTACGCCCACAGTGCTTGAATTAGCAGATAGGTCTCATTTCAAGCCCGAGGGAATGATTGAAGATGTGGTTATCACTGTGGCTTCCTGGAATTATCTGGCTGACTTTCTCATTTTACAAACGAAATCCAACTTGGGGGGTCATCCTTTAATTTTGGGAAGACCGTGGCTAGCCATTGAAAATGAATATATCGGGTGTAGGTCCGGATCTATGGTGATCTCAGGTGGACAGGCCACTCTGAACCTGAACCTTTATCCCCCAGCAAAGCCTCATGTGGATTCGAGTAGTCCCTGGTGGGACGAATTTGCACCTGAATCTGATCTTTCCCTACCTCTTCTCACCCTTGGAAAAGCATAATACTTTAAGGATGAAACAGAGGACAATATCATTAATGGTTTTATTAGTAATTCACTCCCTGTTGCCTCCATTAGAGATTTGGGAGGAGAAGATGATGAAATTATTGAACATTTGAAAACAATTCCACATACTATTAGCAGTCCCACTGAAATCAAACCTGGAAAATTTTTAAACATCAATCCTAAATTGATTGTTGAACAAAACATATTGCTGATACAGCTGTTACAGAAATAAAAAAAGGAATTTGCATGGGACTATATGGATATGAAATGAATCCATCCTGGCTTATGCACTCACCACATTTACCTTAAAGAGGATTGCAAACCAGTTAGACAACCTTAGCGCCGAATGAACCCCGCACTTAAGGAGATAGTGAAAGATGAATTGCAGAAACTCCTTAATGCTAATTTCATCTACCCCATTTCTGACAGTCAATAGGTGTCTCTGCTTGTCATAGTTTTGAAGAAGAATGGAAAATGGAGAGTCTGTGTTGACAATAGGGAAATTAACAAGACCACTCAAAAGGACCATTTTCCTTTACCATCCATTGATCAGGTTTTGGACCCTCTTTCTGGAAAAAAATTCTTTTCATTTCTAGACGATTTTATTGCCTATAATCAAATATATATTTCCCCAGAATACCAAGACAAAACAACCTTTACTTTCCCATGGGGTACTTTGCATATAGAGTCCTTCTCTTTGGCCTCTGTAATAAACCAGCAACCTTTCAAACGGAAATATTGGGTATTTTTTCTGATCTTTTGAATGAATGTCTTGAAATATTTATGGATGATTTTAAACCCTATGGAGATGCCTTTGAGACAGCATTAGCTAACTTGGAAAAAGTGTTGGAACGTTGTGAACAAACTAATGTTGCTCTGAGCACGGAAAAATGCCACATGATGATGACCGAGGGAATTTTTCTAGGACATTTCATTTCAGCAGATGGAATCAAGGTAGATCCTACAAAAATTGAGGTAATCTCAAAAATCCTGACCCCTAAGACTCTGAAAGAGGTACGTAGTTTTTTGGGACATGCAGGATACTATAGGAGATTTATAAAGAATTTTTCAAAAATTGCATCTCCTCTATTTTCATTACTCATTAAAGATGTGGAATTTGTGTGGACAGGGAAGTGTGAGCAGGCCTTTTTAAAGTTGAAGAACTGTGTAACAGCAGCACCTGTTTTACAAGGACCAAACTGGGAATTGTCGTTTCATATTGCTACAGACGCATCTGACATGGCTTTGGGTGTTGTTTTGGGGAATCTGGAGGAGAAGAAACCTTATGCCATTTATTACATCAGCAAGAACTTAACTCCAGCAGAACTCAACTACATTGTTACTGAGAAGGAATTCCTAACAGTAGTGCATGCTATCAACAAATTCCGGCACTACATCACTGGGTATCAAGTATTTGTACACACTGACCATGTTGTAATTCTATTTTTAATGAACAAACCTGTTACTAATGGTAGAGTTACATGATGGTTATTGTTGTTACAAGAATTTGATATTACTTTTTTAGATAAACCCGGGAAAGATAATGCAGTTGCTGATTTCCTTTCTAGATTAACTATAAGTGATGATTGCACTCCCACTGAGGATTCTTTTCTAGATGAATATATTTTTGCCATATCTACTCACTCACCATGGTATGCAGATAAATCCAATTACCTTGCTACAGGAAAATTACCATACCAATTGTCTTCCAAGGAAATAAGGAAGATTATACAACATAGTGCTACCTACTCCTGGATAGAAGGCAATCTCTATCACACCGGGCCAGATTTTCAGATTAGGCGATGTGTTAGAGAAGATGAATTATTTAAGATATTGAAGGCTTGTCATAAGGAACCCTGTGGAGGACACTTCGCGGAAAAGAGAACGGGACATAAAGTACTCTCAATAGGGTATTACTGGCCAACTATATTCCAGGATGCCAAGAAGTTTGTGAAAGGATGTGATAGCCGTCAAAGGATGGAATAGCCTCTGAAATCAGATGAGATGTTGTTACAGCCTCAGATAGTAATAGAACCATTTGAGAAATGGGCCCTAGGCTTTTTGGGGCCAATTAATCCTTCATCACATCAAAAATCATACATATTTTTCTGCACTGATTATGTCACAAAATGGGTCGAAGAAAAGTCACTAACTAGAGCAACAGAGCAGGTTGTTACAGACTTCCTGTTTCAAGATATTTTTGTTCGCTTTGGGATACGCAAAGAGATAGTGACAGATGGGGAGCCTCATTTCACATCTCATTTGATCAAGAAGTTGGTTGAAAAGTATGGAATTCATCACAGAATCACTACACCATATCTCCCACAAGAAAATGGTCAGTAGAAAGCACCAATAAAGTCATTGAGGGAATCTTAACAAAGACAGTAGACAGCCACCGAAGAAATTGGGCCAAGAAACTTCCAGAGGTACTGTGCGCTTATAGGACAACATGGAGGAATACTACTAGCTTCTCACCATATGAATTGGTGTATGGTAAGAATCTCTTATTCCCTATAGAGTTTGAAATAAAGACAATAAGAACAGAATTGCAGGTCGATCTGGATTTGAGTACAGCACGAACTCAAATACTGAGCCATCTCAATGAGTTGGAAGAGAAACAATTGGTTGCCATTCAACAGACAGATATCATTTAGCAGCAAAGAGCCAGATGGCATGATGGGCTTATTAAGAAGAAAATTTTCCAGAAAGGAGATTGGGCTCTTTTGTATGATTCAAGGTTCAAATATTTCAAAGGCAAGTTCTGCACCAGATGGCTAGGTCCTTACGAAGTGGATACGGTCTTTGACAATGGGATTGTACAATTGGTCACCAATGACAGTGCTAAGAAATTGTTACTGGTTAATGGGCACCGTCTAAGGTTATATCATCAACTCACTTCGAATGAATCATTTGTCAACATTGTCGTGGACCTTGATCTTCATGTTATGACAACAGGGGAACATTCTCCTGCGCAGCCTTAAAAACTGAAAATCCAATAAGTGCAGCAGTTGAAAACCACCTTTGTGGCAGTTTTTACACCTGTTTAATATATATATATATATATAAAGAAAAACAAAAATAAATTAACTGTGAAAACCCTTTTCCGGGGCACAGTCAGACAGTCAGTAACAGCTGAAAACCACTCTTGTGGCGGCTGTTACACCCATGTTTTTCTTCCTGAAACATCATCTTCCCTTTCTAATATATTTTATAGGATGATGGTATTCATGTAATTTCCTTTTTTGTCCCAATTTCTCTGGATTATTATGTTTTTCTTTTTTTTTTCTTTTTTTTAGAATAATCTAAGGGTTGTCTTGGTTGTTACACATGTAACAGCCAGCAGCCATGAATACTATTTTTTATGATTCATTCCATAAACAGCAATAACCATGTCGACCAAACGCAACAACATGAGCGCTGCAAGCAACACACCTCCAAGTCGAAAACTTCCTCCACGTCACCTCAGGTATGTCATTGAAAAGGTAAACGTTGTCATTCATGATTCGGTGATTAATTGGCAAAAGTAATGATCTTCCTATGACGGTTGTGGATGGCCATCACCATTAAGGTGGGAGAGGGGATATGTCTTGAAATCATGCAAAAATTCGTAATCATAAACATCTATTAAATCCGCATGCACCTAATTAATAACAGAATTGCCAATGATGACCGAATCTGGTTGGAAAAGAGCGTGTGTACGAAATCTCATTACTTTCAATAATGAGCCATTTTTGAATATTAATGTGAGGTACAATTCTGTAAATGAGTAAAATCTGGCACCTCCATGGTTGAAACCTTGCATCCTCATTGTAAACTTGTCAATTGGGATAACCAGAGACGCCGAGAAGCAGTGAATTCAGAAACACAGAGATGTTACAATGGGGTTGAACAGCAAAGAAGCAAATTCAGAAACGCAGTGATATTACAGTGGGGTTGAACAACAAGAAGTAAATTTAGAATTGAACAGCAGAGATGGGTGGAACAGCGGTCAAGCACAAGCCAGATTCTATGAACGCCTTGCAGAATTGTCCAGAATCCTACCATATATTCAGAGATGCTAGATGGATTGAGTTTTTCCATAAGCTTGAAGGCTCAGACGAGGCAGTGGCAATTGAATTTGCTCAAAACTTGAACAATAATCAAACTCGAGTAAGGGGCATGAAAGTGGAGGTGACTGAAGAGGTAATTTCCCAGGTAACTTCATTTCCATTAGAGGGGCAAAGGTCATTTAACAAAAAAATCAATGACCCCTCCTTGAAAGAAGACTTCCTAGTAGGAGAAGAAAAACTAGAGAAGAAAGGGAGATTAATTGACAGATTGTCACTTCCTCATCCTTGGGAAGATGTTGTCGTGGGTTTAATTAAACATATCACTTGTGAGGTAAGATCCACGATAGTGTTCAACTATCACTTTCCTCTGCTTAATCACCTTCGGCACTAGCAAAGAATTAATCTTCCATTCTATTTGTTAGGGAATATCAAGCATATGGTGGCAGCAGTAAAAACAGCAGCACACCCGGAGGCATGTGTGACTAATCACAAACTCATTAAGCTAATCGTGTTGGATGCCCTAGGCCAGCAAGGAAAAACTTGGGAAGAATTCAAGCGAAAGAGCCCGAGGACAAGCCGGGGGAAACAGACCACGACTTTAGGAGGAAGTCAGGCAAAGGTAGAAACCCAAACTCGACCTTCTGGAGTTAGAATTGGGAAAAAGCCTATTGATGAACCAATTGGGGATAGAAGAACAAAAAAAAGAGTGAAATTCAGCATCCTGCAGAACCTTTTCCTACGGCCGAAAAGCAGACAGAAGCAGAAGTTTTAGAAGAAGAAAGGCAACCCTCCTCATCAGGTAAGGACGAAACCAATGCCCTATTTTTAGAACTCGAAATTCTAAGAAAGGAAAATGAAGAATTAAAGCGGAAATTATCTAAGGGTAAGGAAATCCCGATGTCTGTATGCATGACATGTTTTCAAGATTTAAAAGCAACAGGATATAAGGTCCGTAGAGAAAATGTCAACCCAATGGAAAAAAAAATAGAACAGCAGGAGGTTGTTACATAAGAACCTGTTGATGATACTGTTGTTGCACAAGAACCAGTAGTTAAAGAAGATCCTCCTGTAATAATTGACCTAGAAGCCGACCCACAAGAACCTGTGGAGGCCACTCCTATTGTAGAAGAAACATCAATGGAAACAGAGGTACTCTAGGTGGAAACAAAGGGGCTGACACACAAGAACCCACCGAGGAAGCTACTGTTACACAAGAACCAGCAGCAGAGGTGGGACAAACTCACGTAGCAAAGGTTGTTACACCCATTGTTGATGTGGGAATTGAATGTAGAATAACACCGAGTCCCATCTCGGGATGGAGTTCTGAGAAAATCTTGTTAATTTCTGAATTACGAAAGTGGAAACAGGAAGCAATCTCCCTACGGGAGGGGACGATTTCGCTAAAGGAACATCAGAGAGAAATAGACACTTTGCTGGAAAGGTGGATGAAAGAAGAGTTGAAGAAAGGATGGGATAATTATAAGAAGAAGGAAGCTCTGAAGAAACAAGAGGAAAATTTATTGTTGTTACAGCAGATTCAGGACCTCACCATAAACAAGCAAAAACTTCATGACCTCGTCCTCAACTTGCTGGGTTGTAGGCGGCCTTCTCCATCCCATCCTACTTTTTTGTGGGAACGTTACTTCTTGTTTCAGATGAAATCCATTATGGAGGATAAACCTTATTTATGTTCTTCCACTCGTACATTTCTAGATGTTTTCCATGCCTCCGATTTTGATGAGCAAAGCTTGCTGTGTGAGTTATTCTTACACAATATTATTTGTGAACATGTGAGTATGCAGATGGTTGAGACATTATTCTCCTATATGGGAGATCTTCAATTGAGAGCTTTTGTTTCCTTCATGAAGAATCAGATTGAATGGCATATGGCCATTAAATCTATGGAGACCAATGAGGAGAAGATGGCATTGTGGGTTCGGGAAGAACCAGGATGGGTTTCCGAGTTGAGACGAGAATTGAGGAGAATTTTGAGTACCACTGGGATTAAAGAACCGACTACCACTTATAGAAGAAGAATTGTGAACTTCTTTCTCAATTAGTTCTCAATGATGAAGAGACGAGCTTTGACAGGGTGCTTAAAATTCATGGAATCCAGTAGTGCTGAGCTATTGAAGGGGAATCCATCCTCATTCCATAATTTTGTGGTGGTTGTTACACATGTAGCAGCTTATGCACATATTGTACAATCCCTTGGTGCTTTGTGGGTGGGATTGAGATTCAAGTTTCCTTTGATCTGGTTGCCAATTGAGGATTACCAAATCAATTATGAGTTGAGTAAGTATGAGTCAGAATCCTAGGTACGGCAGTTGATGGCCAATTAGGGATATAGATCTGCAAACAAATATACAGCTGGTGCTTATGATCTCACCGACCTGCACCGAAGATATTCCCATGAGAGATGAGTTTGCATGAGGACATGCAAGTATTTCAGTTGGGGGGAGATGTTGGGTGCCAGTTTTGTACACTTTTCCTACCTTTTTTTTCCCTATTTTTCCTCTTAACTATAGCCAATGGGAGTATCTTTGCCTCTTTCTCCTACCTTTCTACCCTAACTTGTGTTGTTTCACCTTGTTTTTATTACTCTGCCAATTCACCAATTATTATGATCTATCATACCTTTTTATGACTAATTGATTGTGAATTTTTGGAGAAGATTGATGGTCTTTGCGTTGTCTTTTCAGATGTCATTTATAGCACCAAATATCCCAAGCATGAAGTTCACAGGAGTAGTTAAGAGGGTGTTGTTACAGTAAAGCGATGCTGTTACAGACCCACCAGCAAACTGTTGTTACATTTTGTTGTTATAGACCCATTGGTGAACTGCTAATACAGTTGTACCATTGACTAATCTCGTCAACACTTGTTGTTGAGCTTCCCTCTAGATGTTACACTACAACTGTGATTCTATTATGATAGTTGGAGAAGTTGTTTAGCATTGTATTTTTGGGATAACAACCTAAGGGCAGTTTTGATTTTATTATTTTATTTTCTAGTCATAAATTTATTAGAAAGTGGTTATAACTATATGTGTTCTATTTCGATCAACATGAGAATCATAAGATTCTCATGACTGATCTATCCCTTTATTTTCTGATGTAACCACTAAATAGTTCTTGGCCCTAGAGGTCAAAAGGTTAGCGAAGAACAGCGTTATTTTGGCTTTGTAATTGTGTTTGGATTAATATAGATTATCCTGTTATTGTTGTTACATGTGTTATTCAATTTATTTTTCGTTAAGTTCTTCTTCTACTTGCGCCCTGCTAGGGAGGAAGGGTCCTCCTTCTTAGCAGGGATTGCAGTGATTAAAGTAGTTGTGTGTATGTAATTGTATTTCAGTTTACGTATCAATAGAGTGTTGTTGCTATTGTTCAGCTGTGAATAAATCCGCTTCAATTTCAATACTTTATATGTTGTTACACATATGATATTGGAGATAGCAGCTGGTTACTTGTTGTGTGGCATGCTAGAACAGATTAACTGAAGTTTGATTCCACTCTTGTAGATCCTTTTAATTCTACATGAGTGATTTACTTCCAACATTTACTTCAACAACGATTTCTTTTCTTTAAAATTGCTTCTAGTTGGTGTATCAGCACAGATAGTGCAACTGTTGTTGGAATAAACAGACGTTCCTTGATTGATAATTAATGTGTGTTGTTTAGCCATCTAACAGTGATTTATATAGTCCAACACCTACTAGGCTACCTGTCTACCTTTTTTTTTCAAAATTTTGCATGTTTAGCAAAGCGAAAAGAACTTATTTCTCAGAGCATATGAAGTCCTTTTCACGCGAAACAAAGTGCACTGGATTTAGAATGACGAGAACTATGCATTCGTTCGGGTTTGAGCCATTCTGAGAACTTTTATTTTTGAGCATAAAACTAAGCACCTGCTCATTCCTCCCCACTGAAAGATTTTTTACCCCAAAATATCATATTCAGTTGTTGAACGGGTGTGGGTGCAATTCCTTCACCTTCCCAATTTCAATACATTTGGCTTTTGAAGGATTTGTTCCTTTAAGCCCCACTCGACGATAGTCGACACTTCCTCTTGTCGATGTCCTTGTCCTTGTGTCAAGTATGGTGTCTTGCTAAATCTCAACAAATAAATCTGGAGAAAAATCTTCAATAGATGGTAGATGGTAGTTGAACATTCTCTCCTTAATCTTCAATCAAAGGAGGCTCATACAATCTCAAATTTTCAACATTAAAAACTAAGTAAATTTTCATGTATGAAGGCAAATCAAACTTGAAGGCGTTGTTACCAAACTTTTCCAGAATTTTGAAAGGACCATAACGGATTGGTTTGAACTTTTTACCTTCTCCTTGAAGCCTTTCCTTGCTAATGTGACGCCAAACTTCGTCACCTACTTGAAACTTATCATCCATACAATGTTTATCGTGCCTCGCTTTGTACTTGCCTTGAATTTTTTCTAGTTGACCTTAAACTATTCGATGGATCAACTAAATTTTCTCTATGAATTTATTTGCTTTATCTATGTCGATATTCCCATTGATAGCTACATATTTCCTAAAAATAAAATCCAATGGCGATTTCGAAAAGTATCCAAGACATGCCTCAAATGGCGATGTTTGAATAGCGGATTGTTTTGCACGGTTATAAGCATGTTAAATGTAATGCAATTGTTCATCCCACAACTTAGGATGTTTGCTACATTATCCTTGAAGAAGATGAATGCTTATTCTATTGACCACCTCGGTTTGACCATCTGTTTGAGGATGAAAGGTTGTACTCTTATTCAACTTAGTGTCCATCAAGTCCCAAAAGCTTGACCAAAAATTCCCAACAAATTGAGAATCTTGATCACTTACAATAGATGTAGGCAACCCAAAATGAACCCAAAAATTTTGAAAGAAAATATGAGTTATTTGTTCAACTGTAACTTGATTTTTACATGGCATAAATATACAAATTTTGTTGAACCTATCCACAACTACATACAATAATCATGACCTCTTTTTGACAAAGGAAGACCTCCTACAAAATCCATAGAAATATGCTACCATGGACGTGAAGGAACCGAAATTGGTATGTACAATCGTATATTCCTATTACTAGGCTTACTGAATGCAAATAATGAACAACCTTTAATAAAACGTGGCACTCTTTCAAGCATATGAGGCCAATAACAATACCTCTGAATATTTTCCATTGTTTTGCTTACACCAAAATGCATAGCAATAAGAGAAGTGTGTACTTCTCTTATGGCATTCACTCTCTTACCCTGTGGAATACAAAGCTTGCCCAAATTATACAATAAGTTATTATGTTCATGGTAATCCAATTCCTCAACTTGGAGATCTTGACTCAAGTTTGCATAAACATCTTGAAACTCACTATCAAATGCATATTATTCAATGTAACATTCATGTAAAACAGAAGTATTCTTGAGTAAAATAGTTGCACTAATAATAGGCCTAGAAATCATATCAGCAACCTTGTTGTATATACCTTTCTTATACCTGATGACGAAGTGGAATTGTTGCAAGAAACCCATCCATCGAAAGTGCCTTGACTACTGCAATTTACTTTGTGATTGCAATTACTGCAATGGTTGGTGATCGTTGTGAATGATGGTTTCCTTTCCCATCAAATAGTGTTTCCACTTCTTCACACTTTGATCCAACGCATATAGCTCCTTGACATATGTAGGATAATTTATCACTGCACCAATAAACATTTCTGAATGGAATGAAATGGGCTTACCATTTTTTAAGAGGACTGTGCCCATGGCATAGTCACTTGCATCAGTTTGAATCTCAAAGGGTTGTCTCAATTCGAGTAGTGCTAGTATTGGGGCTGAACTAATCTTCTTTTTCAAAGCATAAAATGTTTTTTTCTATTTGCCTCCCCACTGGAATACCTTCTTAACACTAGTCAATGCATGTAACAGAGCTGCAATAGAAGAAAAAATAGTAGTGAACTACCTCCAATATTGTGCTGCTCCTAGAAAACTTCTTACCTCGGTGACTGTCATGGGTGTAGGCCAATTCACAATGACCTCAACCTTAGAGGGGTCTATCTTCAGCTCACCTCCTCCAACAATATGTCCCAAATACACTAAATAAGTTTTACCAATTCACATTTTTACATATTCAAAAACAATTGTTCTTTTCTCAAGACATCATGCACCTTTCTTACATGCATGACATGTTCATCTCATGATTTGTTGAATATCAAAATATCATCTAAGTATAAAATGAAAAACTTATCAAGAAATGGTCTCAATACATCATCCATAACTCTCATGAAAGTAGTTGGGGCGTTGCAAAGACCAAAAGGCATAACAAGCCATTCAAACAATCCTTGTTTAGTTTTAAATGCGGTCTTCCATATGTCCTCTTCAGCTATTCTAACTTGATGATGACCACTTCTTAAGTATAACTTAGTGAAATACTTTTCATACCTCAATTGATCGAACAAATCATCAATTCTTGGGAGTGGATAACGATTCTTTATCATGATTTTGTTGAGTGCGTGAAAATCCACACACATGCGCCATGTTCCATCCTTCTTGAGCACCAACACAATTGGTGAACCATATGGTGAGGTAGATGGTCAAATGATACCTTTATTCAACAATTCTTGGATTTTAAGTATGAGGGGTTTCCGCAGTGCATTATATTAGATATCATTTTTGGGATTCAACTGTGTTAATCTAGTCATTCATCTATGACCATTTCCATCAGAGGTAGTCGTAACTGACTAATTTATCATGATTTTTGAATAGTCCACTTAGCACTCATTGCATCTGGTGATGCTCACAGGGGTGAAGAAGTGGGATTGAAACTAGTGAAATGAATCACATAGCGTCAATCATCACTTCCGGGGCTTGCACCCAGTAACCAGGACTTCCTCGGAGGTCACCCAACCCAGAACTCCTCTGGCTCAAGCGCGCTTAACTGTGGAGTTTTCCCCACAATCAAGCCCACTTATCTTGCTACCCCATTTGCAAAACCTTAGCAACTATTGTGCCACATGAACCATTCAGGAAGAGATCCCTTTACTCTTAGTATTTTAAGTATGAGGGGTTTCCGCAGTTCATTATATTAGATATCATTTTTGGGATTCAACTGCATTAATTTAGTCATTCATCTATGACCATTTCCATGAGAGGTAGTCATAACTGACTAATATCTCATGATTTTTGAATAGTCCACTTAGCACTCATTGCATCGGGTGATTCTCACAGGGGTGAATAAGTGGGATTGAAACTAGTGAAATGAATCACATAGCGTCAATTATCACTTCCGGGACTTGCACCCGGTAACCAGGACTTTCCGGAAGGTCACCCAACCTAGAATTCCTCTGGCTCAAGCGCGCTTAACTGTGGATTTTTCCCCACAATCAAGCCCACTTAGCTTGCTACCCCATTTGCAAAACCTTAGCAACTATTGTGCCTCATGAACCATTCAAGAAGAGATCCCTTTACTCTTAGTATTTTAAGTATGAGGGGTTTCCATAGTGCATTATATTAGATATCATTTTTGGGATTCAACTTCGTTAATTTAGTCATTCATCTATGACCATTTCCATGAGAGGTAGTCGTAACTTACTAATTTCTCATGATTTTTGAATAGTCCACTTAGCACTCATTGCATCAGGTGGTGCTCACAGGGGTGAAGAAGTGGGATTGAAACTAGTGAAATGAATCACACAGTGTCAATCATCACTTCCGGGGCTTGGACCCGGTAACTAGGACTTCCCGGGAGGTCACCCAACCCAGAACTCCTCTGGCTCAAGCGCACTTAACTATGGAGTTTTCCCCACAATCAATCCCACTTAGCTTGCTACCCCATTTGCAAAACCTTAGAAACTATTGTGCCTCATGAACCATTCAAGAAGAGATCCCTTTACTCTTAGTATTTTAAGTATGAGGGGTTTCCGCAGTGCATTATATTAGATATCAATTTTTGGATTCAACTGCGTTAATTTATTCATTCATCTATGACCATTTCCATGAGAGGTAGTCGTAACTGACTAATTTCTCATGATTTTTGAATAGTCCACTTAGCACTCATTGCATCGGGTGATGCTCACAGGGGTGAAGAAGTGGGATTGAAACTAGTGAAATGAATCACATAGTGTCAATCATCACTTCCGGGGCTTGCACCCGGTAACCAGGACTTCTCGGGAGGTCACCCATCCTAGAACTCCTCTGGCTCAAGCGCGCTTAACTGTGGAGTTTTCCCCACAATCAAGCCCACTTAGCTTGCTACCCCATTTGCAAAACCTTAGCAACTAGTGTGCCTCATGAACCATTCAAGAAGAGATCCCTTTACTCTTAGTATTTTAAGTATGAGGGGTTTACGCAGTGCATTATATTAGATATCATTTTTGGGATTCAACTGCGTTAATTTAGTCATTCATCTATGACCATTTCCATGAGAGGTAGTCGTAACTGACTAATTTATCATGATTTTTGAATAGTCCACTTAGCACTCATTGCATCGGGTGATGCTCACAGGGGTGAAGAAGTGGGATTGAAACTAGTGAAATGAATCACATAGCGTCAATCATCACTTCCGGGGGCTTGCACTCGGTAACCATGACTTTCTAGCCGGTAACCATGACTTTCGGGGAGGTCACGACCCAAAGAAACTCCTGCAGCTGGATCTACACACTTAACTGTGGAGTTTTCCCCACAATCAAGCCCACTTAGCTTTCTACCCCATTTTCAAAACCTTAGCAACTATTGTGCCTCATGAACCATTCTAGAAGAGATCCCTTTACTCTTAGTATTTTAAGTATGAGGGGTTTCCGCAGTGCATTATATTAGATATCATTTTTGGGATTCAACTGCGTTAATTTAGTCATTCATTTATGACCATTTCCATGAGAGGTAGTCATAACTGAATAATTTCTCATGATTTTTTGAATAGTCCACTTAGCACTCATTGCATCGGGTGATGCTCACAGGGGTGAAGAAGTGGGATTGAAACTAGTGAAATGAATCACATAGCATCAATCATCACTTCTGGGGCTTACACCCAGTAACCAGGACTTCCCGAGAGGTCACCCTTTCTTCACTTTCCATTATCGACATGTGATACATGCCAATGTTAAGTAGTGGAACATCCTGTTGCAATTGTATCTCATGTTGGGTTCCCCTCTTGGGAGGTAACCCTTTTGGTTCCTGAAACATCTCGCCATGCTGACTTACCACATCAAAAAAATCAGATTTTAATTTATCATCACAACCTTGAAAAGATTCATAATCCTTATCATTATTTTGTTTGATCATAAGAAGCACAAATTTTTTGCTTGAATTTACTAGTCTCTTCATTTGCCCAGCATTAACTAAAGAGAGGTTTAGCTTTTTGCGATGAGCTCCCACAAATATATTCCACCCCATCTTTGAACAAGTGGTACTTGTTCTCATGGCAATAGAAGACTAATTTCATGTCATAGTTATATGCACTACCCAAAACAATTCTTGATAGGTCAAGCGGTACAAAATCTAACTAAACTTCATCAATAAAGTTTATGGTAATTGCAAACCGGAAAATAAATTTTCTTATAACCTGTAAATTTGTATCCTTGCTTATCCAACCCTAAGGGTATGGCTTGTTATGAGCTAAGGTTTCAAGATTAAGCTTCTTGAATATGTCTCCGGATATTATGTTTGCTTGAGACCCACTATCAAATAGTGTGTCAATTTTTGTATGTTTTGAGATCACTCTCACATGAAACAGCTATATTCGTGTTTCTTCACTTGGAGTGTTACTGTGACAATTTGATGAACTAGTACTTGATATGGCTTCTTTTCCCATTGTTACCATGTTTGCATTTTTAGTCTCGTCTCCTGAGTTAGATCCAAGATCCTATTGTGTGGTAGCAGTTGTATTTTGTTTCCCCTTGTTGTTGAATTTCTTAGGCCTCAATTCTAGATGAAGCTTCCAACAGTGGGCTTCATCATGACCTTCTTTGGAACAGCAATTTCATGTGGTTTCTTATTTTTTAATAGATGCATTTTTCTTTTGTTTACCTTGAAACCATTTCCCTTTTCACCACCTTTAAATGGTTTATTTTTACCCTCTTCTTGTACATTTTTCCCTCTTGCCTCAAGGTGTGTAGCTTACAGACAGACCTCATCTAGACTAGTGGGATTAAACATGAGGATGGTATGTTTCGGGTAACTATGAAAACCTCATATGTACTTCAGCAAAGTTTCTTGAGAATGAAAATCAACACCTAACATAAGAGCTCTTCTCATAAATTCATGAGTGTAATCTTGCACACTTTGACCTTTCAATTGTCTAAATTTTTTTCAACTCATAATAGCTTTTTGCATGTAAGCTAGAGGATAGAATTTCCTTTTAATGGTAGCAATAAAATTTTACCAAGACATTGAGATCTTACCATTTTTCTTAATCTCATATTGTGTCTTTTCTTCCCACCATACAAGTGTTGCACCCTCCATTCTCAAGGAATCCAATTGAATCTTTATGTAATCCTCTTGAAGGTTCTGAATTCTTCAATAAACCTCCAATTGATGAATCCCATTATCCAGCTTCTCTGCATTCACTTTTCCATTATACATCAAAAGTTCAAATTTAACATCAAGTTTACGTAAGGGTGATTTACCAACTCCTTTTGAAGTATGTGTATGAATAGATGGAAGGGTTGTGGTACTAGAAGATGATGAAGAGGAAGGTGAAGAGGGTTGTGAGGATTATGGTGGAGTGTAGGGTGGCTTCTTGCCATCTCCATGGCCTCCTCCTCCCAGAGAAACCTCTCCTCTTGGAGGCCTAGAACTTTCTCCTTGCGTCCTTAAATTCCTCTCCTCATAGAGGACCTTAACCATCTCAGTCATACAAAAAAATGTCTTTCTAAATGCTCTCTCATCTTCTGTCATGGTAGGTTCTCCTTCATGAGACATGCTCACTGAAGACTAAACTTTAAATTGAGGATGTTCTGGTGTTGAAGACCTTGGCAACCTTGCCCTTCTTCCTCTTTACCCAACTGCAAGGCTTTCAACTAGCTTCCCTTCTCCTCCTTTGAGTTTTAACCTTATAAGCATGACAAAAAATTGCAAACAATTAGATCCCTTCTTGCACAACAAAACCTAAATCTCTGATACCAAAAATGATATGAATGAAGTATGTTAGTTTTGTTGTACTAATTCATCTTTCAAATTTTGTAAACAATGTCTTATATGTGCTTAAGGATTCAAGTTCTCTTGAAATTTATTGAGACTCATGAGTGTTTTTCATGTTAATTTTGTGAACAATTTAACATAAAAGAGAGGTTGAACAACATCAAATAAAAGTACATTACATCACCATACAACACATCAACGTAGAAATTTGATGAAAGAGTTCACCCCTCTTAGGCTACATCTCCTTGGTCCAGCTTCCATGGCTTGGGCCTCTATATTATGCTAAAATTTGCAAAATGATGTGTTTACAATTATTTTCTGCTCCTGAAACCTACACTAATGAGTCTAGAATGCCCAAAAATGGTCATCTAGCCTCCTACTCCTGATTTAGTCGAAAATGCCAAAAGTTATGACCATCTCCAATTTTTACACCATTTTTGGCCTAAATTTAGCTAACTGGAGCTAAATCTGGTTAGTTGGTGCTAAAAATGGCAGTTTCGTAAGATTTGGCGAACTGCCAAAATCATCCGCATTAATGTAATTAAGCACAGTTAGCATTAATTAAGTGTGGTTAGTGCTTAAACCGCACTTATTGAGTTAAATCGGATTAGTGTTAAGTAATGATGATTGGCGGTAATTAAATACAGTTTAATGTTATAGTCTTGAAATTAAGTTTAAGCTTTGTCAGTGGTTGTCCATGGTTCTAGATTTGTGGTCGTATGCTGGGGGTTGGCCCCCACTTTCCCCCGCTGGTTCAACTTTGAAAACTTAAATATATGTGAAATGTGTTATATTGTAATAATTGTTGTGTGGCGTGTGGCGCTAGCGGGGAGGAGGTCCCGTGTTTGACCCCCGCCGGCCCTTCCAATCTCAAACAATATTTTTGATGCACCATTGGTGGGGCACGTGGCGGCCCTGGGTTGCACCACGTTTCCTCTCCCCATTGGCCTGAATCTCAACCATTCAAAACTTGCCAAATTGCCCACAGTTTCAACCAATCGAATGTTGCCACTTGGTAGTCCCACACTAGCTGGAGGAAAATGACAAATTTCGACCCAACCCAGTCAGCATGCCACCTCATTAGTACATACTACTGATTGGGCTACCTGTCTGCCTTTTCTTTCAAAAAAATTCTTGTTTAGCAAAGGGAACAGGACTCATCTGGGAGCATACGAACTCCATTTTGCGTGAAAAGAAGTGCGTCGAATTCAGAATGACGAGCACTACGCGGTCATTCAGGTTTTGAGCCATTCTGAGAACTTTGATTTTTGAGCATAAAACAGAGTGCCTGATCAGTGGGAATGGACTGTGCTTCATCAAATTCGTGGAAACTAGGTGTCCATTCAATTCTGATCTTTAGCCATATGAATCTCCATGAAGTTACATTGTAACCCCTATATAAACACTCCATTGAAATAAAGAAGGGAGGTTAATTTTTTGAAGCATACAGTGAATTTTTAAAAATTTGTTTTACATCATTTTTATTGAAGAAGTTCCTTGAAGATTTGATGTGTAGCTTATTGTTTGTGTGAGGCTTTGAGACCACCTATTTGTGGAGGGCCCCTACAAATAGTTGAGGTTCTACATTTTATGTTTTTAATGTAATTGTTTTCATGCTTTCATTTTATCGTTTGATGTAGTTATTTTTAGAATTCCAATTTGTATTTTTCTGTAGTTGTTTCCAGAATTCCATTTTTCCATTCGAACTAGATGTTTCCATAATTTTCCTTTATCATAGTTTCATTAATCTTCATTTTCAAATTATCAAATTGTAGAGTGATTCATAGTTTTACTTTCAAGAACAACATTTATTTATTTTAAAATAGTTTCACAAATTCATGTGTGGTTTACTTCAAAAATCATTGACTGATTTCTTTTCCAGTTTTTGAATGAGTTATTTTCACGAGCAAGAGTGATTTCTTTACAAGAGGTAGTGATTGAGTGATTTCCTTTCAATATATGAGTGAGTGTTTTTTTTCAGTTCAAGAGTGATTTATTTTCAGAGTAATGATGATTTGTTTATTTCTTTAAAAGTTTCATTGCCATAACATTTCATTTCAAAAACACAAAAATGTATATATTCTCTTTTCTAGAATTTGATTTTATCTTCATACATTAGACTGTTAGAATTTCTAGAAACTAACAAATTAGTTAAGATTTCTTCATAAGATAGAGAAAGTTTGTTTTATTTTTGGCAGAATAGAAAGCATGTTGATTTTTAGAACTTAGTTGTAATTTAAATTTATTTCATTAGGAACATAAGAATAAAAATATCCTTAGAATCAATCTCTAAAAATTCAATCATCACACCAATAAACTAAATTAAAAAGGACTTCTAGCACATATAGTGCACTTGCGCTTCACAAGTTTACCAACTCCGGTCGATAATTTATGTAATCGATTTAAGACAATTAAATTGACAAAATTTGTTATCAAAAGTTTGTGTGCATTGTCTTTATTGTCTCATTTATGTTTCTCCTTCTTTAAGTGTTTGCACATATGTTTTTTACATGCTCTTTCAAGAAATTCTGAAAATATCAACCAAAGAAAAGATCTTGGATCATGCCATTATCATATGCATATCGGATCATCAAGGGGGAAACCTCCTTTTACAATGAATGCAATGTACAAGAAAATATTTGATGATTTTAAGTATAGGTCTCCTTAGTGCATATATATATATATATGAGATAAGGCGTACAATTATGATAAGATGGGACCATGAGGGGTTCTTCCCTAGATAAAAATATAATAATAGAAATGTAATCACTCAATATGTAGAGCTTAGTAAGGGGTTTTAGGGTTAACATGGGTCTCATATAGGGCTTAACATGCCCCTTTACCTCAAACAAGCCTTGTCCTCAACCCTTGATCTAGGTGGATATTTTTAGCCACCTGCCTATTCCATTTGGACCTCCAATTGGTTTTAATCATCATTTTCCTTTACTATAAAACAATTTATTGTTTTAGCAGTTTTTCAGGTCCTAAACTTCTTGAGCTATTTTGACCCCATAATCGACATTTTTTTAGGTCTGTAGTAGGCCCATCGGCTATGGACTTGTTGCAAATCTTGTAGTACTAAAATATACCTTTCTAATGGGGTATCGTACGCACCAATTGAAGATCATATGACCAAGTCACGACCCCAGGAAGTTGGCTGCCCAACTAACCGCAACAAGGTGCACAAACTCTCGGCGTTCCATCTCCTAAGGTTAGGGTTTTTTCTGTTTAGGGTTTCCCTTTGTTGTTCAATAATAAATAGGCCCTTGAGCCTCATTGTAACACAGTTCAGAGGCATGTAGCCACCACATCTATTATCAAAGATAAGCTGCCATCGCCTGAGCTAGTTGATTTCCATTATGTATGTAATAATATTTCAAATCTTTGATATTAATGAAATGAAGATATATTTATGTTGCATCTTTGTGTTTATGTTTATATTTGTATTATGTTTCATTCCTCCATAAGTTTGGATCAGTGGTATCAGAGCGATGTTAGAGAATCAAAAAGGTATAAAGATTCTCTTATTCTTGATTATTTACTTGTGATATACTTTAGTTCTTATTATGTTCTTCTTATCTTCTTTCATATTAGTTCATCAAGAAAATATCAATGCAAATGCACATAGATCAAGGACACCAAATGTAGGCCATCATCCAGGTAAAAACACCACTCTCAGGGAAAACCCATTCATAAATTCTTCCTTCAATAGTAATTCTTGAGACTCTAGACTTTGACTCGGACTTCCTCCACACCAAGTCAACCTTCTTTTTGATACTTCTTCAATCTGGCAGCAGCAACAACAATAACAATTTATTTAACTTGGAACTTCGGCCTTGCTTCTATAACTTCTATCTTGAGGGAAAGACTTTGATCTTGCTTCCAAGAGTTCGATTTTGACCCAATACAACTTCTCAAGAGAGCAACATCTAGCATAATCAAATTTGACTTCTTCTTCTTTTCGTAGTGGCAAATGACAGAACCTAATGCAGCAACTGATGTGGTAAATGATCGAGAACTTCGACATTCCAGATTATAGCACGTGAGAGAAAGAGAGAGTAGCATCAAAATTTTGATTTTATTCAACTCCTTTCTCTACCCAAAACGGCACTCCAAAATTCCTCTTCCTTCACTTCCTACTTTTCCCTGATGCAGCAAAAGATATCGAATTTCTCTGTGTGAGTGAGATGTCTCCAAATGAATTCTATCTACCTGCATTTATAGGCTTTTGATGGGTTCAAATTACTTGACTTGAGGCCGACTTGATGTGGAGAATCCATAAATCATATTTCACTCAATACTTGACCTATTTGCATGATTCAAAAGCCCAATATGAGTCAATTTAAATCTGCAATAATCCTATAGACTCATAATAAAACCTAGAAGTCCACAATTGGTACTTTGACCTAAAATAGTATGACCCAAGCATGAAACCCATGCTTTAATAATTCATTTAATAATAATATAAAAAAAATATTTTATTTTATTCTTTTTACAAGTATAATAAATATTGAATCAAATACATTTTATGAATATTGAACCTAGTTACAATCTTCAACATTCCCTCTTAACTAGGGAGGTATTCATAATACAATAGTACAAGGTAGATCTCAACTATGTGAACTATGAAGAATTTTTAGACACTTGAATGCCATGGAATAGATTCCTTACCAGGGAAATCTATCCATTTGTCACTCAACAATTTAGACACTGCAATCCCATGGACTAGATTCCTGACCAGGGAAATCTATCCAGGTGGGACTTAGATGGACTAAATATTTCAACCTCTGTAGGTACCATCAGGATTAATTAATAAACATCAACCCAGGGAACTAGGTGCACATCCAACCGATATCACCCTCCCTATCAGACATCAACACAAAGTGTCAGCCCGATGTCTTCCCAGACAATGCTTCACCCATAAGGCCTCAACACCCTTGATCTAGCATGTCAAGGATAACTAATCTCTCCCAATAAAATTGACTGGTAACCATCATGCTATAAAATCCTTCGAGAGATTCACCTGTACAAACACAACCCCAATCAGTAATATAAATACATAATCAAAACTAACCTTTGGGGTTTCGATGTTGCCCTTCAATTAATCTTAGTAGAACTATCAGTGGAATCTTTGAGAGAATTTTCCTTTTCCTACTTCACATGTAGAAAAATTTCTTCCAGTATATATTCTCCAATGAAGACTTATGTGGTGCCCTCCCTCTTAACCTAGGGAGATTTATGTTGTTCCCTCCCTCTTAACGTAGGGAGATTAACTTCTTCCTTCGGTGTTGGAGAATATTTCATGGCTTCCTTCCTTCTCATCATATTAACTTCTCTTACGGAATTCTTCACCAATACGATGTACCTAAATAACTTAGATAGCAAGCACAACCAATTCTGTAGAAGCATGAAGTTAGTCATAACAAAAAATTTATAATAGAAGAAGCATTTAGAATTTTAATAACCAACAAGAGACTATACTTCAATACTTAAATTATCTAGCCTAGGTTCGATGCAAACCCTAAGAAAATGATAGAATATTAGATAAATTTTGGAAACCATATGATAAATTGTCTACTATAGTTTTATGTAAACCATAAATTTCATTCAATCAAGTCAAATCGAGCGTGAATATCATTTACTAGGGTTTGATGTAAACCCTAGATTTCAATCAAAATAGAATACATCATAAACAACTTCTACTACGATTAGATGTAAACCCTATATTTTTCCATATATAAATTCTTAGTAAACATTATATAGATACATACTATAGAATTTAACCATTACTTGAGCCTAGATGTAAGACCCTAGATTCTTCAAAGATCATCCCATACCTTCAACCTTTGACTAGAGATTATTTCCAAACACTAGAACTTATGTCCATTAGAAATTTGATCAACACATATATCTAGGATATTTTCATCATGTATAAGCATATCATATGATTAGACAATATTTAATATATCAGACACATAGTGACCTAGACTAAGCTAGGAACTCAATCAAATAAATATATACCTAGGGTTTCTTCCTATGACTTTTATGACAAGGATTTTACTTGTATACCTAACCAAAACCTAGGGTTTCGGTTCATGTCAAAGAAAAGCCTTATTCTATTAAGACTTCAAAGGTTCGAAATTTCAAACAACATCATTTCAACACTAATTAGTTAGATCTTCCATGATCATATCAAAATCCCAAACACGACATTATCAATATATTAATTAGTACATCAATTTCTTCATTAATAACCCTAAGTAGGTTTAGGGTTTCATACATTATCAGCATACCCTTAGGTTAGGTTTTCTAGAGAAACTTTTTAGGGTTCTATTTATACAAACAATTTTAGGCATATAAGTTGGGTAGATTCATCAAGTGATGAATCATCCCAAAAAAGAATATTTTAGGATTCATGAGAGCTAGACACAACAACAGTTAGTAATATAGAATGGACATACCAAAAAGGAATAACGAGACTTTCTAATCTAAGACATACCTTTGATTCTTTGACAAACCTTTTTTATTTCAATACCTTGTTTACTGAGGACTTCCTTTTTAATCCTTGAGACCTTCCATAATTCTTGAGCAGGTTAATTCTTAGACAAGGAAATAGAGGTAGACAAGTGATTAGTATTTAATATAAATAAAACTTTAAATAACTACATGAAAACAAATATAGAGGTAATGAGATACTTATATTGAGTAGTTGTTGTGGGCTCCCTCCAAATCTTTGAGGGAAACCTAAAAAATTATAAAACAAGAAAAAAATCTTTCCAAAATATGTTAAACCTATATCTAAACACAAAATATACAAATGAAATATCTAAATCTAGGAGCAACGAGCTTAGTAATGTAAGTCCCTTATGTCATTCTCTTCAGGATTTTATTTCTTTTGAGAGGGTTCTTCTTTAGCCACATTTTCTCTATATTTTTTCTTACTTCTCGGATTGTCGGGACACTCACTTCTATAGTGCCCCATTTTGTGACAGTGATAACATTCAAACTTGGACATATAAACCTTATTCCTTGGCCCTCTCTTCTTGAATTTTCCCTTGTGATGAGAAACATAAGCATTTAATACTTCTTCATTGTTGGCAACCATTGAAATTCTTAACTCTTCTTGACTACATGTTGTCCACAGTTCCTCCAAGGTGGGAGTTTCTTTCCAGCAATTGAGACCTGTAGCAAATTCACCCCAAGTAGGTGGTAGCCATATTATGGCTATGATCATAAGTTCTTTACTCACACTATTTCATCAATGGCAAGAATTTCATATCTTATTCCTGTTATATTCACAAAGAAAGTAGATACAATATCCTCCATGGTCATCTTAGTAGTCTTTAGTTCATTTTTAAGGATTTCCATCTTTCCAATATTCTTGGTGGTAAATAGTTTTGACACGAAATCATACATTTCCTACGCATGATCAATGTTTTTAGTGAAGGGGACAAGAATTTCCATTATGCTTTCAACCATAAAATTCATTGCCACTAATTCCAATTCTATGAATTTTACCTTATCAGCATTAGTTGATTCTTTTGTGGGCTTCTTCACTTTAACTTTCACCAAGTCTAAGACCTTCTTCTTTTACAGGAGGAGGTCAATCCTCTTTTTCCAAGATCTATAGTTAGAAGCTTTCAAGCTTTTTTTCTCCCTTGATAGTGTTAGACATATTCCTTGAATGTGGAGAAGATGTCTTTCCTTAAAGATATTCCATTAGTGAACTTCTTATGTCTCCTTGATCAAATCCTTGACACTTCATTTTCCTTCTTCTTTCACCAAAGCTCTAAAACCATGTTAGAGAATCATAAAGGCAGAAAGATTCTCTTATTCTTAATTATTTACTTGTGATATACTTTAGTTCTTATTATGTTCTTCTTATCTTATGTCTTATTAGTTCATCAAGCAAATATCAAAGCAAATGCACATAGATCCAGGACACCAAATGTAGGCCATCAGCTAGGGAAAATTCCCTCTCTCAAGGAAAACCCAATAAGAAATTATTCCTTCAATAGTAATTCTTGAGACTCTAGACCTTGACTCGGAATTCCTCCACACCAACAAACCTTCCTTTTGATACTTCTTCAATCTGGCAGTGGCAGCAACAGTATCAACACTATGTAGCAGTTTCTTTGGCCTGGAACTTCAATGAGGGAAAGACTTTGATCTTGCTTATATGAGTTCAATTTTTACCCAATACAATATCTCAAGGCAAAAACATCCAGCATAATCAACTTCGACTTCTTCTTCTCTTAGCAGCAACAACTGACAGCACCTGATACAACAATTGATGCAATAAATGATGGAGAACTGATGTACAGTCGGTTACTATTGTCGTGTAAACTCAATTTAAACCCCGGTATAACTTTTATACCACAAACAAAACCCAAATAAACCCTTTAACACTGTATCGCAATCCCTAATTTATAGCGCAACTTCGTAGATTTAAGAATTCGTAGATCAGAAGTTTTGATATATGGTAAATCGGTGATTTTGAGATTTCACAAATCACAACAAATAACTTATCGCATATCACAATAAATAACTTATCACATATCGCAATATATACGATATCGCATGTTGCAACTTATAGAAAATAACTTGCAATATTTAACCAATAAATAATAACAAATCCCGATGCGAAAATGTGATATATTAAAAATATGTGATGTGATATTTCGGCTATGTCTGGAATATGTGATGCGATAAAAGAAACTTGAGTTTCGGCCGAAATGCAATATAGTGGATTTGCGACATACAAAGTGTTTTTAAGACAAGACATTTTCTCAGGTAAATTCTTTGAGAAGATAATCCAACCGCTGGCTTCTATTGTGAATCGTTGGATTTTGTACAGTTACATAAATGTCTTTAAATTCTGCATCTTCTTTATACATGTCAACCACCTCTTCAATACCCAAAACACCAATTTTTAATTCCTGCATAATTAAATTCACTCTGCTCAAAGCATCAACGATTTTGTTTAACTTACCGCTTGTATGCTTAATCACAAAAGTAAAACTCTACAAAAAATCCACCCATTTGGCATGCTTCTGGTTCAATTTCAGCTAATTATTGATAAACTCTAATGCATGATTATCAAAATATAAAATAAATTATTTTGGTAACAGATAATGCCTCCATTTTTTCAATGCCTGCATAATAGCATAAAAATCATTGTCATAGGATGAGTATTTCTTCTTAGCTTCATTCAGTTTCTCGCTGAAATATGTTATTGGTCCTTGTTCTTGACTTAAAACTACTCCAATTGCAACTCCACTAGCATCAGTTTCGACTTGAAAAACTTTTTCAAAGTTCGACAAGGCCAAAACGGGTTTTTCTGTGATTTTATTTTTCAACAGTATGAAGTTTCGATCTGCTGCTTTCGTCCACTTAAATGGCTGATTATTCTCCTTAATTGTTTCAATATTTGGCACACATATCTGACTAAAACTTTTGATAAATTTCCTGTAGAAACTTGCAAGACCATGAAAGCTTCTTACCTCAAATATGTTCTTTGGAGTCGGGCAATTCAAAATTGCTTGGACTTTTTTGGGTCCATCTTTAAGCCTTCTTTAGAGACTATGAATCCCAAATAAACTAGCTCTTCCTTCATAAAACTGCATTTCTTCAAATTTATTAGCAGCTTATCTTTTTGAAAAGTTTTTAAAACTAGTTTAAGGTGCTCTAGATACTCCTCTTTACTTTGACTAAAACCCAGAATATCATCAAGATAAACAATTACAAACTTGCCTGCATACTCCTTCAAGACTTCATTCATTAATCTCATGAATTTGTTGTGTGCATTAGTGAGTCCAAAAGGCATCACTAACCACTCATACAGACCACTGTTTGTTTTGAACGCAGTCTTCCATTCATCCCCCTCTCTTATTCTTATTTGATGATAACCACTTTTCAAATCTATTTTAGTAAAATATTTTGAACCACTCAAGCAATACATTAATTCATCCATGTGTGGTAAAGGAAAACGATACCTAATGGTGATTTTATTTATGGCTCTTGAATCTGTACACATCCGACATTCCCCGCTTTTCTTTAGGTTGAGTACTGCTGGTACAGCACACATACTAAGGCTCTCTCTTATCAACCCCTTATCCATCAATTCTTGCACTTGTCTCCCAAATTCTGCATTTTCTTGAGGAGTTAACCTATATGATACTTTATTCGAAAAAATCGCACCAAGTATTAGATAAATATGATGACTAATACTTCTGATTGGTGGTAATGCATTTGGAAACTCATCAACAATAATATCAACACAGTCATTTAGTAGATCTTTAATTTCTTCAGGAAAATCATCTAAATTTGTAGAATTCAGAATTACCTTTGGTTTTTCCACAACAGCAAATTGTAATTATGCATCCTCCTCGACTTTATGTAGCATTTCTTTATCACTCATCAGCATAACATTATTCACATATGCTTCTTTGTCTGCTTCGTTCTTTAAGGGCAATAGTGTTTGTTTATTCCCATCCTTCTCTAGGGTATAAGTATTTCTTCGACCATCATGAACAGCTTTGCAATCAAACTATCAGGGTCTTCCCAGCAATATGTGGCATACATCCATTGGCATTACATCACATAATATAACATCTTTGTAGGTACCAATTTGTATCTTTACCTTGCATTTCTCTATCAAAAGAATCTGATGTCCTTTTTGCAACCACGACACCTTATATGGAGTAGGGTGTACCATTTTTACCAATTCCAATTTGTCCACCATCTCTGTCGAAACAAGGTTATCATTACTTCCATTTTCAATTACCACTTTGCATATTTTCCCCTTGGACTTGCATATATTCCTGAATATGTTCTTCCTTTGAACTGGCTCTTCTGCTTCTTTTTCTACTTTAAGCAATACTCTTTTCAATAACAAGGATTCTCCTGCTTTGAGTGGTTCTTCTTTTCCCACAATCTGAGGAATTTATTCCTTTGCTTCAGCAATATTCACATTTCTCTGAGTTGTTGACTTATTGTGAGGACAATCCCATGACCCATGTCCCCATTCACTACATGTAAAGCATCAAATCTCTCTTCCATGGCCTCTACCTCTGGGTACGAATCTTCCTCGGCCAGAGTCTCCTCTCTGTGGTGTTCTACTACTATAACCTCCTGCTTCACTCTGCGAATGCTGAAATCTGGGTTTGAATACTCCTCTTCCTTTTACCGGATTCTTCCCTCTACTTCTCTGGCTTTGCTTCCTCTGTATCTTCTCCTCTGCTTTTAAGGTTGCTTGGTAAGCATCTTCAATTTTTTCAGATTTAATAAACTGATCTCATCCTGGACATCATACCTCAATCCATTTATGTACCTGGCTACTTTCTCAACATCATCTTCCACATGTCCAGCTATGATATTCAGCTTATAAAACTCTTATGTATATTCTTTAACTGTCATCCCTTTTTTCTTCAAATTATGTAATTGCTTAAAAATATTTAACTGATAATCCTTTGGCACAAATTTACTCTTTAATTTACTTACCATTTTATCCCATTAGTTGATTTTTGGTGTTCCTTTTCTTTGTCTCGATACCTGTAACTCTTCCCACCAAATGGCTGTGTGGCCCTTCAATCTGGTAGCCGCAAATTTCACTTTCTTTTTGTCTTCAATTTCTTCAAAATCAAAGTACTTTTCTAATGATTCGATCCAATCCATTAATTCTTCCACATTGAGATTCCCGTCATACAAAGGCACCTCTACTTTCAGTCTTCCGCTCACTTTCATCAACATCTTGAGAACTTTTATTGTCTCCTTCTCTTCATCTTCTTATTCTTCTTGGTTCTTCTGCAGCGGTGTCATCTCCTTATCAAGCACTCTCCTTTGGGTAACTTCCATCGTCTCCATCATTACACGAAAGCGTTGAACCTCTTCCAGTAGAATCATAGTTGCTACTGGTCTTCCTCTCCCTATGCCAGTTGCTCTTCTAGGTGGCATCTTGCTGAATTAAACTATATTTCAATCAACTGCTCTAATACCAAAAATGATGTATAGTCGGTCACTATTCCCGTGTAAACTCAATTTAAACCCCGGTATAATTTTTATATTGCAAACAAAACCCAAATCAACCCTTTAACACTCTATCACAATCCCTAATTTATAATGCAACTTCTCAGATTTAAGAATTCATGGATCGGCAGTTTTGATATATGGTAAATCGAAGATTTTGCGATTTTTCAAATCGCAACAAATAATTATCGCATATCGCAATAAATAACTTATCGCATATCGCAACTTATACCATATAACTTGCAATATTTTACCAATAAATAATAACAATGCCGATGAAAAATTGTGATATATTAAAATATGTTTATGCGAAATTGCAATATATTAAAATATGTGATTTGATATTTCGGCTATGTATGGAATATGCGAGGCGATAAAAGAAACTTGAGTTTAGTCTGAAATGAAATAAAGTGGATTTGTGACATACACAGTGTTTTTCCCTAAATCTCTTTAAGTCTTGAAAATTGAATATACATACTACGAAGCCTTTTAAAGGATTTAACTTGTATTTCTAGGACTTATGATAATAAAATGCAAAACAGAAGAACTATTACCCTAATTATATATTCTACCACAAGCGATCCTTAACAATTTTAAATGAATTCACACACACAGGAACAATAACTTGCACATCCATGCTTCAAATCAATTACTGAGACTAAAACAAAGTCTTTCCTGGCTCTTTATAGCTTGATGATATTTTTTCCTTTTTCGTTCTACCTTCTCTGTCTCTCTATATCTCTCTATTTAATCAAAACAAATGTGTTTTTTCCTACTTGCTATTCTAAATGTGGCTCACTATTTTTATCTGTTTAACAAATTAAATCCCTATTCAATAGGTCTGATGCACACCTATTCTAACAATCTTATCTCCTTTTTTCTAATTTAGAAATGTACTTAATATTTTTTTTTCTAAGTAAGGTTAATCTATTAACAGAGGAAATAAAATTACAGCATGACTGAAGCCAAAACCTATGGAAAATTTGACAAGAAAGTCAGAAGAGAAGACTGCCCTCATAAGGGGAAACCAGCATTGAGCGTTTTTCAGTTTGTTGCATTTCCCTCGCAGGGGTACCATCGTTTGATGCCTCTAACGATTACATTGATTACAAAATTCAAAAATAAAACTAAAGTCCAACACAGCAATATAAACAAAAACACGCCCAGTTAAATGGGCCGCTAGGCATGAAATCCAAACCAGAGAGAAGCAGTTACTCATCCGGTGGTTCTTCGACAATTCGGCACCATAATGCAGACATATCACCATCCTTCTTTAACAGATCCATGGTGGGAGCAGCTTCAGGCATGGAAGGTCCAGGATCTCCATGCGCCATCTCCACGTCACGAGCCCTGCTCACCTGAGCCTCCTTGTCCTACTCTCTCATGCCTCTGTGCCCCGCCTGATGGCCCGAAAGTTGGGCTTTCTCAGTGCTCAGACCCACCGGACAGGTGCTCTATTCCTCCACTTGGGGCTCTTCATGTAAAACCACGGTGATTGAAGCAGTGACTTGAGGGCGATTCAGAGAGAAATTAAAGGAAAAATGCGTCGTGTGCATCGTGGGAGAAGGCATAGCGGTGGGGAAATGAGGAGCCGGGGAGCCCATACGGTGGCCTGTTCCAAGAACACGACCCCTCCCACTTCTGTTTTTAGGCTATCAACCTGAAAAATAATCACTGGAGTGGGAAGACGACTCGGTTGAGGAGCTAGAGGGAGCACGCAGGGGTTGGCTTCCTTTGACGCAAGCGAGGCATGGGCTTAGTCTCTGCAGAGGGCACAAGAAGAGGCAGAGAAGAAAGATTGACGGAGGCTTGAGGAAAGGGAGAATTCCAAGAAATCGAGGCATATAGACAAAGGCCAGAACGATAAAAATGCAGATTTTCACCAAGGTCTAAGCAACAGTTCAGCTGGCTTCTCCTACCCGTCACAGTGCGCAGGCCGGGTAACCCAATAGCCGGAGAGCATCTGCAGTTCATCGGTTGCGGCTCGTCTGAGAAACCAGAGCGACACTCCATTTTATCAACCCGACTGCAAAGACATCGAAGAATGCCCATCATAAATATCTCGTTGATGAGAGTCGAAGGCCGAAGCATAGTGGAGCATGCGGAGTCGCAAACAGGACTGGAGGTCGGATCTTGAACGGCATCAAAACTAAATGCAATAGATATGAAGACAGTGAGACTTAAATGCCGTCTGCCAGCCGTGACATGGGTGGGCAAGTGTCTCCACACTTCGCCGCACCCATGTCCCATCGCCTTAATCGCATTCCAGTTCACCCGCATCCGGGAAGAAATGTACTAAATATTACAATAAATAAAAACAAAATTAAATTCAAGAGATCCAACCCTCTCTACTAAAAGATAATTTGACCACTCAGGCTGGTGAAATTCATCTCATGTGATGCTCATGCATCAAAATCCTGGGGAAGAAAAGAATCATAGTATCAAACTTTTTGGATTTACTCCATATTTCTATAATTCTGCTGCTGTCAACCAACTGGAATCCTCCACTAGTTATCCCTTCCATTTGACTAGATACTGAAAATAAGTTTGTCCTTTGGTTCTTTCAGCTACTCTCCTCTTGAGAACAGCTTCCACCTCTTTCTTAACTGTCTTCAGCATTTGTTCTTTCCAATTCAAAGTCTGAACTTCATCTTCTGCAGGTTCATCCTATAGCTCTGCCTCTGGCTCCTTGTATGGGTACAAATATGCAACATTGAAGATTGGATATATACCAACTCCTTTTGGCAACTCAATTTCATGGGCATTGGTTGAAAATTTTCTTAAAATTCTGCACAGCCCTATCTTTTTCATCTTCAATTTGTTATAAGTCCCAACAGGAAACCTTTCTTTTCTTAGGTACACCATGATGAGATCGCCCACCTAGAATTATTTTTCTTTCCTCCTCATGTCAACTCTCTGTTTGTATTTTCCACTGCTTTCCTGTAATCTTTCTTTGACATCTTCTTGTAGCCTTTGCATCTGCTCTGCAAATTCTTCTGCATTTACGCTCCTTGTCTCATGTTTGCCTAAATTTCTGAGATCATACACACCTCTCAGATTCATCCCAAAAACAATCTGGAATGGACTCATCCTAGTACTCCGATTAGGAGTATTGTTATAAGAAAACTCGTCCTGAGCAAGTGCTAAATCCCATTGCTTAGGATTTTTGTAAACGAAGCTCCTCAATATATTTCCCAAGCTTCTATTTACTACTTTGATCTTTCCATCTGTTTGAGAATGATAGGCTGAACTGAAACTAAGGTTTGCACCTAGTTTCTTCCATATAGATCTCCAAAAATGCCCAACAAACTTTGTATCCCTGTCAGACAAAATATTTATAGGTAGCCTATGCAACCTTACAATTTTTGAAAAAAAACTGATTAGCAATATGAGTTGCATCACTAGTATTCTTGCATGCAATAAAATGAGCCATTTTCAAAAATCTATCTATAACAACATAGATAGAATCATTTTTCCTTTGAGTTTTTGGCAAACCAAAAATGAAATCCATAATAAATACATCCCAAGGTCGGTTTGGTATTGGCAATGGCTGGTACAATCCGGTATTTTGGCTTCTCCCTTCAGCGTGCCGACAAATCCTACATTTCTCAACAAATAGTGTAACATCAGTTTGCATCTTTGGCCAATAGTAAAAATCATTTACCTGAGAAAATTTCTTGTCTTATCCAAAGTGTCCAGATAAGCCTCCTTTGTGTTTTTATTTAATTATGTTTTCCTTCATAGAAGATTTTTCGAATACACATCTTGTTATTTTTAAATAGCAAACCTCCTTGGATAAGATAATCCAACCACTGGCTTCTATTGTGAATTGTTGGATTTTGTATAGTTGCATAAATCTCTTTAAATTTTTCATCTTCCTTTTACATGTCAACCATCTCTTCAAAACCCACAATGCCAATTTTTAATTTCTGCACAATTAAATTCACTCTTCTCAAAGCATCAGCAACTTTGTTCGGATTATTGCTTATATGCTTAGTCACAAAAGTAAAACTCTGCAAAAACTCCACCCACTTGGCATGCTTATGGCTCAATTTAGGCTGGTCATTGATAAACTGTAATGCATGATTATCAAAATAAAAAATAAATTATTTTGGTAACAGATAATGCCTCCATTTTTTCAATACCTGCATAATAGCATAAAACTCCTTGTCATAGGATGAGTATTTATTCTTAGCTTCATTCAATTTCTCACTAAAATATGTTATTGGTCTCTATTCTTGACTTAAAATTGCTCCAATTGCAACACTACTAGCATCAGTTTCGACTTGAAAAACTTTTTCAAAGTTCGACAAGGCCAAAATTGGTTTTTCTATGATTTTCTTTTTCAACAGTCTGAAGTTTCGGTCTGCTTCTTCCATCCACTTAAATGGTTGATTATTCTCCTTGATTGTTTCAATAATTGGTGCACAGATCTGACTAAAACTTTTGATAAATTTCCTGTAGAAACTTGCAAGACCATGAAAGCCTCTTACCTCAAATATGTTATTTGGATTCGGCCAATTCAAAATTGCTTGGACTTTTTCTGGGTCCATATTTAAGCCTTCTTTAGAGACTACGAATCCCAAATAAACTAGTTCTTCATTCATAAAACTGCATTTCTTCAAATTTATTAGCAGCTTCTCTTTTTGCAAAGTTTTTAAAACTAGTTTAAGGTGCTCCAGATGCTCCTCTTTACTTCGACTAAAAACCAGAATATTGTCAAGATAAACAATTACAAACTTGCCTGCGTACTCCTTCAAGACTTCATTCATTAATCTCATGAATGTGTTGGGTGCATTAGTGAGTCCAAAAGGCATAACTAACCACTCATACAGACCATTGTTTATTTTGAATGCAGTCTTCCATTCATCCCCCGCTTTTGTTCTTATTTGATGATAACCGCTTTTCAGATCTATTTTAGTAAAATATTTTCAACCACTCAAGCAATCCATTAAGTCATCCATGTGTGGTAAAGGAAAATGATACCTGATGGTGATTTTGTTTATGGCTCTGGAATCTGTACACATCTGCCATTCCCTGCTTTTCTTTGTGTTGAGTACTGTTGATACAGCACATAGACTAAGGCTCTCTATTATAAACCCCTTATCCATCAATTCTTGCACTTGTCTCCCAAATTCTGCATTTTCCTGAGGAGTTAACCTATATGCTGCTTTATTTGGCAAACTCGCACCAGTTATTAGATCAATATGATGACTAATACTTCTGATTGATGGTAATGCATTTGGAAACTCATCAACAAAAATATCAACACAGTCATTTAGTAGATTTTTAATTTCTTTAGGAAAATCTTCTAAATTTGTAGAAGTCAGAATTAGCTTTGGTTTTCCCACAACAACAAATTGTAATTTTGCATCCTTCTCGACTTCTTGCAGCAGTTCTTTACCACTCATCAACATAACACTGTTTCCAGATGCTTCTTTATCTACTTCGTTCTTTAAGGGCAGCAGTGTGTGTTTATTCCCATCCTTCTCTACGGTATAAGTATTTCTTCGACCATCATGAACAACTTTTTGATCAAACTGCCAGGGTCTTCCCAGCAATATGTGGCATACATCCATCGACATTACATCACATAATATAACATCTTTGTAGGTACCAATTTGTATCTCTACCTTGCATTGCTCTATCACAAGAATTTGATGTCCTTTTTGCAGCCATGACACCTTATATGGAGTAGGGTGTACCATTTTTACCAATTCTAATTTTTCCACCATATCTGTGGAAACAAGGTTATCAGTACTTCCACTGTCAATTACCACTTTGCAGCATTTCCCCTTAGACTTGCACATAGTCTTGAATATGTTCTTCCTCTGAAATGGCTCTTCTGCTTCTTTTTCTGCTTTAAGCAATACTCTTCTCAATAACAAGGATTCTCCTACTTAGGGTGGTTCTTCTTTTCCCGCAATCTGAATTTCTTCCTTTGTTTCAGCAATATTCACATTTCTCTGAGTTGCTGACTTACTGTGAGAATAGTCCCACAACCCATGTCCTCATTCACCACATGTAAAGCACTGAATCTCTCTTCCTTGGCCTCTACCTCTGGGTACGCATCTTCCTCAGCCATAGTCTCCTCTCTGTGGTGTTCTACTACTAGAACCTCCTACTTCACTCTGCGAATGTTGAAATATGGGTTTGAATACTCCTCTTCCTCTTACTGGATTCTTCCCTCTAATTCTCTGGCTTTGCTTCCTTTGTATCTTCTCCTCTGCTTCTAAGGCTACTTGGTAAGCATATTCAATTGTTTTCAGATTTAATAAACTGATCTCATCCTGGATATCATACCTCAAGCCATTTATGTACCTGGATACTTTCTCAACATCATCTTCCACATGTCCGGCTCTGATATTCAGCCTATAAAAGTCTTCTTTATATTCTTTAACTGTCATCCCTTTTTGCTTCAAATTTTGTAATTGCTTAAAAAGATTTAACTGATAATCCTTTGGCTTAAAATTACTCTTTAATTTACTTACCATTTTATCCCATTGCTTGATTTTTGGCTTTCCTTTTCTTTGTCTCGATACCTGTAACTCTTCCCACCAAATGGTTGTGTGGCCCTTCAATCTGGTAGCCGCAAATTTCACTTTCTTTTTGTCTTCAATTTCCTCAAAATCAAAGTACTTGTCTAATGAATTGATCTAGTACATTAATTCTTCCACATTGAGATACCCATCATACAAAGTCACCTCTACTTTCGGTCTTCCACTCGCTTTCATCAACATCTTGAGAATTTTTGATGTCTCGTTCTCTTCATCTTCTTCTTCATCTTCTGAAGGTTTTTCTGCAACGTTGTCATCTCCTTCATCAGGTGCTCTCCTTTGGGCAACTTCCATTGTCTCCATCCTTGCATGAAGGCATTGAAACTCTTCCTGTAGAATTGCATTTTCTACTGGTCTTCCTCTCCCTATGCCAGTTGTTCTTCTAGGTGGCATATTGCTGAATCAAACTCTATTTCAATCAACCAGTCTAATACCAAAAATTATGTACAGTCGGTCACTATTCCCGTGTAAACTCAATTTAAACCCTGGTATAAATTTTACGCCACAAACGAAATCCAAATCAACCCTTTAACACTGTATCGCAATCCCTAATTTATAGCGCAACTTCTCAAATTTAAGAATTCGTGGATCAGCAGTTTTGATATATGGTAGATCGGCGATTTTGTGATTTCGCAAATCACAACAAATAACTTATCACATATCGCTATATATATGATATCGCATGTCGCAACTTATAGCATATAACTTGCAATATTTAACCAATAAATTAAAAAAATGCAGATGTCAAATTGTGATATATTAAAAATATGCAATGCGATATTTCGGCTATGTCTGGAATATGCGATGCGATCAAAGAAACTTGAGTTTCAGTCGAAATGCAATAAAGCGAATTTGCGACATACACCGTGTTTTTCCCTAAATCTCTTTAAGTCTTGAAACTTGAATATACATACTGTGAAACCTTTTAAAGGATTTAACTTGTATTTATGGGACTTATGATAATAAAATGCAAAATAGAAGAACTTTTACCCATATTATATATTCTGCCACAAGCGATCCTTAACAGTTTTGAATTAATTCACACACACAGGAACAATAATTTGCACATCCACGCTTCAAATCAATTACTCATACTAAAACATAGTATTTCCTAGCTCTTTACAGCTTGATGATAATTTTTCCTTTTTCGCTCTACCTTTTTTGTCTCACTATATCTCTCTATTTAATCAAAACAAATGTGTTTTTTCCTGCTTACTATTCTAAATGTGGCTCACTATTTTTATATGTTTAAAAAATTAAATCCCTAATCAATAGGTCCGATGCACACCTATTCTAATAATCTTATCTCCTTTTTCTAATTTAGAAATGTACTAAATATTACAATAAATGAAAATAAAAGTAAATTCAAGAGATCCAACCCTCTCTACTCAAAGATAATTTGACCACTCATGTCGGTGAAATTCATCTCATGTGATGCTCCCGCATCAAGAACTTTGATCTTCCAGATTATAACACGTCAGAGAGAGATATTAGCACCAAAAATTCAATTTTCTTCAACTCCTTTCTTTGCCCAAAACCGCACTCCCAAATACCTCTTCCTTCACTTCATACTTTTCCTTGATACAACAAAAGATATCGATTTTTTGTGTGTGAGTGAGATGTCTCCAAATGAATTCAATCTCCCTACATTTACAGGATTTTTATTGGTTCGAATTACCTGACTCGATCACTTGAAAGCCGACTTGTTGTGGAGGCTCCATAAATCATATTTGACTCAATACTTGACCTATTTGCATGATTCAAAATCCCAATATGAGTCAATTTAAATCTGAAATAATCCTACAAACTCATAATAAAACCTAGAAGTCCACAATTGGTACTTTTACCTAAAATAATATGACCCAAGCATGAAACCCATGCTTTAATAAGTCATTTAATAATAATATAATAATTATTTTCTTTTATTCTTTTGACAAGTACAATAAATATTGAATCAAATACAATTTATGAAGGTCGAACCTAGTTACAATATCCAACAAGCAGTCTACTCTTTCTCTGTATTTTTTATGCATGTCCCCAACAAGGTCAGGGTATAAGGAGTTAGGGCTTGAACTAGTTTAACCCTTGCAAGACTGGCCTCGATGACCCAGATGACCTCCCATGGCAGAAGAAAAGAAAGATGAGCGAGCAAGGATCCTTTCAAAATATTGCTTGAAGAGGCCCTCGAGCGACAAATGAATGCGGTGATGGACAACTTTTCCCATATCCTTCGGCGAATGCCCACCAGCGATGTGACTCCCTTTAAGGTACAGGTAAACTTTTACATTCCCATAATTGAAGGCCAGATAGATGAAAATATCATAGATAAATGGTTAAATTTATTGGAAGGATATTTTTTAGTTCATGATTTTTCCAATAGGGAGAAAATTACTTTTGCACTCCTCAAATTCACCCCCCATGTCAAGGATTGGTGGGAAACCTACTGTGAGCAGAGGAATGAGAGGGAACCCTCATTGTTTTCAACTGCACCCACTTGGAATTCCTTCCGAGACGCCATCAAGGAACAACATTACCCTATTAGGAGCAATGAAGATAAGTACATAAAATGGACTACTTTAAGGTAACAAAGGGATCAAGATGTTCATGAGGACAAATATTTTCCATACCCTACGCACAAAGTTGGGTATCAAATATTCTGAGAAAAATCTAGTGCTCAAGTATTGCAGTTATTTGCACTAATACATTGAGGAGGAAATGGAGTTCATATACATCTCCTGGCTTGGTGCAGTATACCGATATGTTGCCAAGATCGAGTAGAAATTCAAGCAGAAGAAGCGAGAATTTTGATATATGAACCCAAAGTAGAGCAAAGGCACCTCCAAGCCATAGAGAAAAGGGAAGATCCAGGCTGCGACCCCGAGGATAACTCCTCAAAGCCGAGAGCCAAGTATAAGGGAAGGAAAATAAGGACACCAACAAGTAGTGCAAGTTCCATAAAAATCCCACTCACAACACAAACGAATATCGTGCAAATTAGGTGCTGGTGGTCGAGCTAAAAGACTTAGAGACATATGCGTGCTATGATTTTGAGCCGAAACCCGAAAAGGGAACAAACAAGGGAAATCAAATCAGTTACGCGGAACCCACTGCGACGGTAGCCACCACCAAACTCCAAAAGGCGAAACTTGAGGATCCTGAGGAGGGGAGATCCTCTTCCACTCACATGTGTGCGGAAAGGGTTCGTCAATGTAGTTCATCATTGACATTTGGAGCAAAAGGAACCTAGTATCGATAAATGTCGTTAAGAGATTGAAGTTTATGACAACATCGCACCCATAGTTGTACACCATCAGGTGGCTCCACCAAGGTGGAGATCTATGTGTCATCTAGCAGTGTCGCCAGCCTTATCCCATCAATCCATTTGCAGATGAGGTATTGTGTGATGTTTCCCCACTATAATTCTATGATTTTTTATTAGTTAATCCATACCTATGGAAGCATCATGGTGTATATAAATCCATACCCCATTCTAATATTATTAATTTGGGTCAAAAGTTGTACAAGATATCATAGGTAGTGTTGCCTACAAATTTTTCTTTGAATTATGTTAAACAACGTAGTAAGATCATTTCCCAAAATGAGAGATTTGTCTTCCTTATGATTTTCCCTCAAAGTAAGAGGAAGATTGTGGCCACATCCTCACCCTCCATAAAAGGCTCCTCTGCATGTCAGCAACAAATATACAAGGTCGTGGAGGAGTACAAAGACATCTTTACCTCACCCATAAGGGTACCCCTACACTGTCAGGTCAAGCACTCCATCGATCTGACCCCGGGTGTGTTGCTGCCCAATGGACCGATTTATCGATGCTTTATTCTAGAGAATGATGAGATCAAGAGGTAGATTTAGGAACTGTTGTAGAAAGGGCACATCAGACCAAGTTCCTCACCCTGTGGGAGCCTGATCGTGTTGGTACAGAAGAAGGATGGAAACTGGAGGCTATGTATTGACTATCAAGCGTTGAATAAGATCACTATCAGAAATAGGTATCAAATCCCATGGGTTGATGACCTTCTGTACCAGCTCAAGGAGGCCCAATATTTCAGCAATATTGACTTGGAGTCCAATTATCACTAGGTACTAATCGAACCCTCCAATGTATGGAATATTGCCTTCAAATCCAAGGAGGCTCTTTTCGAATGGTTGGTCATGCCTTTTGGGTTAACGAATTCCCCCAAAACCTTCATGAAGATGATGGATGACATCTTGCAATGCTTCAGAAACTTGTTTGTGGCAGTGTATTTGGACGACATCCTTATCTTTATCGAGATTTGGGAAGAGAACCTACACCATACTCAACATGTCCTCCAAACCCTGTGACAACAAAAATTGTGTCAATTTGGATAAATTCACTTTTGGTATGACCCAAGTTCAATATATGGGGTAAATCATTGATGAGCGGGGGGTGTGCATGGGGTCCTAGCCAAGATACAAGTTATTCGGGATTAGTCAGCACCAACCACTCTAACAAAGCTCTGCAACTTTTTGGGTCTTGCCAATTTCTATCGTAGTTTCATGTTGGGATTCTCTCATATTACTTGGGAATTTAGTCAAGTCACCAAGTGTGGAGCGAAGGAAATTTTATTTTGGTCTGAATCCCCACATAAGGCATGTACTTAGTTGAAGCATAGCCTCTGCTCTGCATCATTTCTCACATTACCAAACCTACAGCAATCATTTTAAATTGAGACAAATGCCTTTGACTATGTTATTGGTGTAGTTATTATCCAGCAAGGGCATCCAGTGGAATATCACAGTGAGACACTTTCACATACAGTCTGAAAGTATCCCACCTATGACAAAGAGATTTATTCCAATTTCCATTGTGTAGGGATGTCAACAATGGAAGCATTACATTTTGGGGAAGGAAACGGCCATCCACACAACCATCGACCCATGCAGTTCATACAAAAACAAGGAAAGTTGTAGAACTATCGCCATCGGAAATGGTCCACATATCTACAACAACTCCTTTTGAACATTAAGTACAAGAAGGGAAACACCATAATGTTGTAGACTTCCTCAACCGACCGTAGGTTATGGCGCTAACCACTGTGCTAGAATCTTGTGGACACGAGAATTTGAGATGGCCACATATTTACAAGAGTGATCTAGAATTCGACACCACATACCATATGTTCCTGGAAGGAAAGAAATTTATGGACTTTCACCTCCAGGACACACTGTTATGCCACCGAGACACCTTTGTGTTCCTTCAAGCAAATGTGCCAAGATGATTTGGGAGGCACACTACAGTAAGGTTGTTGGACATTTTGGGGCAGAAAAATTAGTGGCGTTGCTGCAGAAGTATTTTTATTGGTCGAACCTTCAACAAGATGTTGAGAATTACATCATATCTTGCATTTCTTATGTCATTTCCAAATCTAAAATCAAGAAGTAAAGCATGTATACTCATTTTCCTACTCCTACTCGGCTCTGGGAATCCATCTCCATGGATTAAATGTTGGGCCTCCATTTTACCAAGCTTGGCAAGGACTGTGTTTTCATGGTCATCGACAAATCATGTAAGATGGCCATTCTTGAGGCCCGCAAGAAGAGTATCACATCAGAAGCCACTGCCAAACTCTTCTTTGAAAAAGTATAGATACACTTTGGGATCAAGACAAAAGGTTCATAAGTACATTTTTTTCAAGCCTATAGTCGTTGTTGGATACCAAGCTCATTAAGGCCATGAGCTTCCACCCACAAACTAATGGCCAAACATATGTCATTAATAAGATGATTGTGCACATCATGTGCATGTGCAACTCAAAGCATCCACGCACATGGGATGAAAGGCTCCACTATGTCCATCATAACTACAATAGATCTCTCCATAACTTAACTGGTCACAACCCATTTCAGGTGGGATTGGGATTCCAACCACTATGTCCCATTGATATTTCCATACCACTTGCAGCTACTCAGGCAGATTCGGATCATGTCTAGTCTGAGATGACAGAGCTAGCAGCTTCATTGAACACATTCAGCACATTCACCCGTAATTCCATGACCTATTGGATAGATAAAATGCTAAGTAGAAACAACGCCATGATCAACATAGAGTGCCACACAAGTTCCAGGTGGGTGAAAAGTTTTGGTTACATTTGCAGAAGAATCCTCGTTGGGGCCCACTGCAAGATTCGCCCTCTTCGATATGGGCCTTACACCATCACTAAGGTTGTAGGATACAAGGCTTTCGAGCTCAGCATTCCACCGTTCCTTGGCCTGCACCCAGTATTAAATGTGGACCGGTTGCGGCCATACATTCCCCCATTGTTGGACACATCTGACATTGCTAATTAGTTGACACCAACAAAGATCAACCCAAGTTGTATCGAACAGGCCACAACTGATAAGATCATGGACACATAGATCAAGAACACTTGCCAGTAGAGGATCTAACTATATCTAGTTGACAAAGCATACCAATTCCATCACCAAGGACTAGGTTCAATAAAAATTCCCTCACCTCATGGAGACTCTATACGCAATGGGGACCATTTATTCCTACGGGGAAGGACTGATCCAGGTGGATATTTGTGGCCTCTCGCCTATTCCACCTATACCTCCATCTGGTTTCATCATTTTCCTTAATTATAGCACAATTTATTATTTTTAGCAATTTTCAGATCCTAAACATCTAGAGTTTTTTTGACCCCCTAAACGATGTTATTTTGAGGTTTGAAATAGCCCGTAGTTGTAGGTAGGGGCCTAGCACAAATGTTTTATTACTAAAGGAGACCTTTCTAACAAGGTATCGTACGCGCCAAATGGAGATCATATGACCAAGTTACGACCACGAGAAGTTGGCTGCCCAACCAACCCCAACGGGGCCCAAAAACTCTTGGAGTTCCATCTCCTAGGGTTAGGGTTTTGGTTGTTTACTGTTTCCCTTTGTTGTTCAATAATAAAAATCCCTTTGAGCCTCATTATAACATATTTCAAAGGCATGTATCCGCCACATCTCTTCTTAGAGATAAGCTACCATCATCTGATCTATTTATTGCCATTTTGTATGTTAGCATCTTTCAATTCTTTGATATTAATGAAATGCAAATTTATTTATGTTGCATATGTGTGTTTATGTGTATATCTGTATTTTTTTTTCGTTCCTCCATAAGTTTGGATCAACACTTGACAAACTGCTAGTGATTCTACAAGAGCAAGTCATCTTCCCATGTCATATCTTCCGCTGGTAGGCTCTTCTGTTTGGTGATGTACTCCACAATTGTTGGGTTACTTGGCTACTTAATCCTTGTTTCAAGGATTGTTTCTAATTCTAGTGTAATTTTTCCTTCTTCCTTTCTGGTACACTTCCTGGTTGTAAATGAATAGCATGGTCATGGTCTAAATTAGGTGGAAGACCCTTAGGCATTAATCCAAATACCTTGGGATGATTTTTAATAGCTTTATGGAGATCCCTTGACATATATGATATTGAAGTTTGAAACTTTAGTGAATATAATTGTGCCATTACACCTTGGTGCCCATTTTTGAGTAATTTTTTCATTCCATTAGAGCTTTATCATTTTAAAGGGTTTCCCTTGGATACCTATAATCTCAATTTACGTGCCTTTCGAAGTAAATATTACGAAAATATCTTGAAAATTAAAGACCATTGTTCCTAATTATTAGCACCACCCATTTGGATTGCATTCATGGGACTAACCAACAAATACTCCTCCATGTTCAGCTTAATATTATGGCACTTCCTTGAATAATTTATGGCACCTCCATCTGTAATCATTACTTGAAATTTGGGTGTTGGATAAAAAATCAATTGAGAAGTTTTGTAATTGATGAAGTTATTAGTACTACCTAAATCTTTCAATAATACTATTCTTTTCTTTTTGATATATCCTTCTATATTGAGGGTTTATGGAGTGATAATGTCAACTAGTTCATGATAAGTGATTGTTGGAGTAGTCTTTTCTAGCTCTAGATCCAGTGAAGTTTCCACTTCCTGATCTTATTCATCTTCACAATATATGTAGAATAATTTATTTTCATTGCATTTATGCACTCTATTATACTTGTTGTCACAATTGAAACATAGTTCATTTGCTCTTCATTTATCCGTTTTCTGAGGAGTCAACCTTGTTGGTTTAAGAGAGGGAGCATGATTTTTTTATAGTTATTGATGACCAATTTTCTAATGGTTATATTTTTACTTTCAACTTTTCTTTCCAGATTGAAATCATGCTCTAGATATTAGGTTCAAAAAGATGCACCTCATGTTGGAAATTTTCCTAATTTAAAGTTCCCATGAATAGGTCTAACAGATTGTCCTCTGAGGCATTCTTTACTTTGAGACTCAACATTTGGAATTGTTGAATGTGCTCTATAACTAGACATATTTGTTGAAGAATTTTCGATTGACTAAAATATGTATTGTTCTTAATATCCCATAATGTATTATCAATTCCTCTATAAAAATGGACCAAGATATAATAGAATCCTTTTTCATTTCACAAAGCCATTGATACCATATATGTAGGTCTTGTTCTAAAAACATGAACGCAATATTTACCTTTTGTAAGTATTCAATTTGGTGTAAATAAAAGTTTTGTTCCATTTGAAATATCCATGTTAAAGTATCATTACCATAAGAATTCATCATACTGATTTTTGGAATATATTCATTCCTTGGTGCTCACTTGAAGCCTTAATGATGTGGATACTTGATTGAAAATTCATGATTATGGTTTTGCAATTTGATATTTATTCTCTCCAATTGTGATAGCATACTCCCCATATGAGTTTGATTCTCAACATCATGCTTCTCCTTACGTTTTGGATTTCATTGTATCTCCACAACCCTCTCAAGGAGACCTTTTATAGAATGTTTTGTAATTATTTTATTTCTTCACCTAATGGATTGTTGCATTTATTTCTTATTTTTATTCATTGCTTTTTCTATTTCTCCTCTAAATTTTTCTTGAGAACCCGATAAATCCAACTTTTTCAACATATTACCATCCATTTCATTAACTTTCTTCTCTCATTAAGATAACCTAAGTTCTAAGTCTTCACTTTCTTCATGATTTTTTTTTGGTAAGTTAGGCTATTCTATTAATTCGAGAAACGAAATATTACATATGCTACAGGCGAGGTTGGCAAGCTACGCTTAACCAATCCCAACCTTAGTTGCTCAGTTTCGGGGCTGCCTCAGAGGAAGAAACCAGCCCAAAAAAAACTTGAGACAGAAAATTACAATATGCGCAGTAGCACTAATGTATCTAGATAGTACAAAATATGCAGAAATAAAAAAATAGTGATGGTGGCATGCTTGACTAAAAACACGGAAGAGTTGTGCAGCTGTGCAGGCCTCAATCTTCATCTTCATCATCAATGTTGGGGACCTCCTCCTCAATAGGGCAAGTGGGTGCATGCGCAGCCGCTTCCTCCGAATCTACCACTGGACGCCTGGGTTTGGGGACAGGTGCGTAGAGGATGGGGGAATCTGGATCCTCTATGTCAGGGACATGTGTCTAGTTTCCATCAGATTCCATCACCCAGAAATTTGATTCATCGTCTTCCTCCTCCTGAACCGGCAGCGGAACAGTCTTACAAGACAAGGGGTACGCCTTATGTGATACGGTGGACTTCCGTGGATCACGCCTACCTCTCTGCGTAGCTTGCACTGGAGCTTCTTCCTCCTGCTCAAGATCGAGGCTCTGCCACGCAAAAATGCCAGAGGAGGATCCTTTCATCAACTCTAAGGGGTTGTCCTCGCCACGGTGATAACGGCCAGGGAGAGCACCTCTCTGACCCCCTCGAATGGTTCTCTGCCATAGTCCTGGGGCCATTGAAAAATGAGGCAGGGGGGAGGCTTCAAGGGAAGGGTACGCAACAGGGGGACAAACAGTGTCAAGGACCAGGGGGTCGAAAGGGCCAGGGAAGAGGTTCTAACTTTAGGATCCTGAGGAGGGGAGATCCTCTTCCACTCACATATGTGGGTAAAAGGTTCGTCAATGTAGTTCATCGTTGACAATTGGAGCAAAAGGAACCTGATATCGATAAAGGTCGTTAAGAGATTGAAGTTTCTAACAACATTGCACCCATAGTTGTACACCATCAGGTGGCTCCACCAAGGTGGAGATCTATGTGTCATCTAGCAGTGTCCCCAGCCTTATACCATCAAGCCATTTGAAGATGAGGTATTGTGTGATGTTTCCCCACTAGAATTCTATGATGTTTTATTAGGTAAGCCATATATATGGAAGCATCATGGTGTATATGAATCCATACCTCATTCTAATATTATTAATTTGGGTCAAAAGTTGTACAAGATACCATAGGTGGTGTTTCCTACAAATTTTTCTTTGAATTATGCTAAACAATGCAGTAAGATCATTTCCCAAACTGAGAAATTTGTCTTCCTTATGATTCGCCCTCAAAGTAAGAGGAATATTGTGGCCACATCCTCAACCTCCATAGAAGGCTCCTCTGCATGTCAGCAACGAATATACAAGGTCGTGGAGGAGTACAAGGACATCTTTACCTCACCCATAAGGGTACCTCTACACTGTCAGGTCAAGCACTCCATCGATCTGACCCCGGGTGTGTTGCTACCCAATGGACTGATCTATCGATGCTTTATTCTAGAGAATGATGAGATAAAGAGGTAGATTCGGGAACTGTTGTATAAAGAGCACATCAAACCAAGTTTTTCACCCTATGGGAGCCTGATCATGTTGGTACAAACGAAGGATGGAAACTGGAGGCTATGTATTGACTATCAAGCGTTGAATAAGATCACTATCGGAAATAGGTATCGAATCCCATGGGTTGATGACCTTCTGGATCAGCTCAAGTAGGCCCAATATTTCAGCAATATTGACTTGGATTCCAATTATCACTAGGTACTAATCAAACCCTCCAATGTATGGAATATTGCCTTAAAATCCAAGGAAGCTCTTTTCGAATGGTTAGTCATGCCTTTTGTGTTAACGAATTCTCCCGCAAACTTCATGAGGCTAATGGATGACATCTTGCAACCCTTTAGAAACTTGTTTGTGGCAGTGTATTTGGACGAAATCCTGATCTTTATCGAGATTTGGGAAGAGAACCTACACCATACTCAACATGTCCTCCAAACCCTGTGACAACACAAATTGTGTCAATTTGGAGAAATTCACTTTTGGTATGACCCAGGTTCAATATATGGGGTAAATCATTAATGAGCGGGGGGTGTGCATGGGGTCCTAGCCAAAATACAAGTTATTCGAGATTATTCAGCCCCGACCACTCTAACAGAGCTCTGCAACTTTTTGTGTCTTGCCAATTTCTATCGCACTTTCATGTTGGGATTCTCTCATATTACTTGGGCTTTGAGTCAAGTCACCAAGTGTGGAGCGAAGGCAAATTTATTTTGGTTTGAATCCCAACATAAGGCATTTACTGAGTTGAAGCATAACCTCTGCTCTGCATCATTTCTCACATTACCAGACCTACAACAATCATTTGAAATTGAGACAAATGCCTCTAACTATGTTATTGGTGTAGTTCTTACCCAGCAAGGGCATCCAGTGGAATATCACAGTGAGACACTTTCACATACAGTCTAAAAGTATCCCACCTATGACAAAGAGATTTATTCCAATTTCCATTGTGTAGGCATGTCAACAATGGAAGCATTACATTTTGGGGAAGGAAACGGCCATCCACACATACCATCGACCCATGCAGTTCATACAAACACAAGGAAAGTTACAGAACGATCGTCATCGGAAATGGTCCACATATCTACAACAACTCCTTTTGAACATTAAGTACAAGAAGGGAAACACCATAATGTTGCAGACTGCCTCAACCGACCGTTGGTTATGGTGATAACCATTGTGCTCGAATCTTGTGGACATGAGAATTTGAGATGGCCACATATTTACAAGAGTGATCCAGAATTCGACACCACATACCATATGTTCCTAGAAGGAAAGAAAGTTCTGGACTTTCACCTCCGGGACACACTGTTATGCCACCGAGACACCTTTGTGTTCCTTCAAGCGAACGTACCAAGATTATTTGGGAGGAATACTATAGTCAAGTTGGATATTTTGGGGCAGAAAAATTAGTGGCGGTGCTGCAGAAGTATTTTTATTGATCGAACCTTCAACAAGATGTTGAGAAGTTCATTAGATCTTGAATTGATTATGTCATTTCCAAATCTAAAATCAAGAAGCAAAGAATGTATACTCATTTTCCTACTCCTAGTCGACCCTGGGAATCCATCTCCATGGACTAAATGTAGGGCCTCCCTTTTACCAAGCTTGGAAATGACTGTGTTTTCATGGTCATCGACAAATCATCTAAGATGGCCATTCTTGCGAACTGCAAGAAGAGTATCACATCAAAAGCCACTGCCAAACTCTTCTTTGAAAAATTATGTATACACTTTGGGATCAGGACAACAAGTTCCTAAGTACATTTCGTTCAAGCCTATAGTCGTTGTTTGATACCAAGCTCACTAAGGCCATGAGCTTCCACCCACAAACTAATGGCCAAACAGATGTCATCAATAAGATGATTGTGCACATCATGTGCATGTACAACTCGAAGAATCCACGCACATGGGATGAAAGGCTCCCCTATGTCCATCATAGCTACAACATATCTCTCCATAACTCAACTGGTCACAACCCATTTCAGGTGGGATTGGGATTCCAACCACTATGTCCCATTGATATTTCCATACCACTTGCAGCTACTTAGGCAGATTTGGCTCATGTCCAGTCTGAGATGACAGAGCTACCAGCTTCATTGAACACATTTAGCACATTCACCTATAAGTCCATGACCTATTGGATAGATAAAATGCTAAGTAGAAACAACGTCATGATCAACATCGAGTGCCACACAAGTTCCAAGTGGGTGAAAAGGTTTGGTTACATTTGCAGAAGAATCCTTGTTGGGGCCCACTGCAAGATTTTCCCTCTCCGATATGGGCATTACACCATCACTAAGGTTGTAGGAGACAATTATTTCGAGCTCAGCATTCCACCGTTCCTTGGCCTGCACCTAGTATTCAATGTGGACCGGTTGCGGCCATACTTTCCCCCATTGTTCGACACATCTGACATTGCTAATTAGTTGACACCAACAAAAAGCAACCCAAGTTGTATCGAACAGGCCACAACTGATAAGATCATGGACACATAGATCAAGAACACTTTCCAGTAGAGGATCTAACTATATCTAGTTGACAAGGCATACCAACTCCTTCACCAAGGACTAGGTTCAATAAAAATTCCCTCACCTCATGGAGGCTCTGCACGCAATGGGGACCATTTATTCCTATGGGGAAGGAATGATCCAGGTGGATATTTGTGGCCTCTCACCTATTCCACCTATACCTCTAGCTAGTTTCATCATTTTCCTTAATTATAGTACAATTTATTATTTTTAGCAATTTTTCAGATCCTAAACATCTGAAGTTTTTTTGACCCCCTAAACGATGCTTTTTTGAGGTTTGCAATAGCAAGTATTTGTAAGTAGGGGCCTAGCACAAATATTTTAGTACTAAAGGAGACCTTTCTAACAAGGTATCGTACGCGCCAAACAGAGATCATATGACCAAGTTACGACCACGAGAAGTTGGTTGCACAACCAACCCCAACGGGGCCCAAAAACTCTTGGAGTTCCATCTCCTAGGGTTAGGGTTTTGGTTGTTTATGGTTTCCCTGTGTTGTTCAATAATAAAAATCCCTTTGAGCCTCATTGTAACATAGTTCAAAGGCATGTATCTGCCACATCTCTTCTTAGAGATAAGCTACCATTGTCTGAGCTAGTTTATTTCCATTTTTTATGTAAGCATCTTTCAATTCTTTGATATTAATGAAATGAAAATTTATTTATGTTGCATATGTGTGTTTATGTGTATATCTATATTTTTCTACGTTCCTCCATAAGTTTGGATCAACACTTGACAAACTGCTAGTGATTCTGCAAGAACAAGTCATCTTCCCATGTCATATCTTCCGCTAGTAGGTTCTTCTGTTTGGTGATGTACTCCACAATTGTTGGGTTACTTGGCTGCTTAATCCTTGTTTCAAGGATTGTTTCTACTTCTAGTGTGATTTCCCCTTCTTCCTTTATCTCTGGTACACTTCCTAGTACTAAATGAATAGCATGGTCATGGTCTAAATTAGGTGGAAGACCCTTAGGCATTAATCCAAATACCTTGGGATGATTTTTAATAGCTTTATGGAGATCCCTTGACATATATGATATTGAAGTTTGAAAATTTAGTGAATATAATTGTGCCATTACACCTTGGTGCCCATTTTTGAATAATTTTTTCATTCCATTAGAGCTTTAACATTTTAGAGGGTTTCCCTTGGATACCTATAATCTCAATTTACTTGCCTTCCAAGGTAAATCTTCTGAAAAGATCTTGAAAATTAAAGACCGTTGTTCCTAATTATTATAACCATTGTACCCCTAATACAACATTAGCACCACCCATTTTGATTGAATTCATGGGACTAACCAACAAATACTCCTCCATGTTCAGCTTAATATTATGGCACTTCCTTGAATAATCTATGGCACCTCCATCTGCAATCATTACTTGAAATTTGGGTGTTGGATAAAAGAACAATTGAGAAGTTTTGTAATTGATGAAGTTATTAGTACTACCTAAATCTTTCAATAATGTTATTCTTTTCTTTTTGATATATCCTTCTATATTGAGGGTTTATGGAGTGCTAATGTCGACTAGTTCATGACAAGTGATTGTTGGAGTAGTCTTTTCTAGCTCTAGATACAGTGAAGTTTCCACTTCCTAATCTTCTTCATCTTCACAATATATGTAGAATAATTTATTTTCACTGCATTTATAAACCTTATTATACTTGTTGTCACAATTGAAACATAGTTCATTGCTCTTCATTCATCCGTTTTCCGAGGAGTCAACCTTGTTGGTTTAAAAGAGGGAGCATGATTTTTGTATAGTTATTGATGACCAATTTTCTAATGGTCATATTTTTACTTTCAACTTTTCTTTCCAGATTGAAATCATGCTCTAGATATTAGTTTCAAAGAGATGCACCTCATGTTGGACATTTTCCTAATTAAAGTTCCCATGAATAGGTCTAACAAATTTCCCTCTGAAGCATTCTTTACTTTGAGACTCAACATTTGGAATTGTTGAATGTGCTCTATAACTAGACATATTTGTGGAAGAATTGTCGATTGACTAAAATATGTATTGTTCTTAATATCCCATAATGTATTATCAATTCCTCTATAAAAATGGACCAAGATATAATAGAATCCTTTTTCATTTCACAAAGCCATTGATACCATATATGTAGGTCTTGTTCTAAAAACATGAATGCAATATTTACCTTTTGTAAGTATTAAATTTGGTGTAAATCAAAGTTTTGTTCCATTTGAAATATCCATGTTAAAGTATCATTACCAGAAGAATTCATCATACTGATTTTTGGAATATATTCGTTCCTTGGTGCTCACTTGAAGCCTTAATGATGTGGATACTCGATTGAAAATTCATGATTATGGTTTTGCAATTTGATATTTATTCTCTCCAATTGTGATAGCATACTCCCCATATGAGTTTGATTCTCAACATCATGCTTCTCCTTACATTTTGGATTTCATTGTATCTCCACAACCCTCTAAGGGAGACCTTTTATAAAATGTTTTGTAATTATATAATTTCTTCACGTAATGGATTTCTGCATTTATTTCTTATTTTTATTCATTGTTTTTTCTATTTCTCCTCTAATTTTTTCTTGAGAACCCGATAAATCCAACTTTTTCAACATATTACCATCCATTTCATTGACTTTCTTCTCTGATTAAGATAACCTAAATTCTAAGTCTTCACTTTCTTCATGATTTTTTTTTGGGTAAGTTAGGTTATTCTGTTAATTCGAGAAACGAAATATTACATATGCTACAGGCGGGGTTGGAAAGCTGCGCTTAACCAATCCCAGCCTTAATTGCTCGGTTTTGGGGCTACCTCAGAGGAGGAAACCAACCCAAACAAAACTTGAGACAGAAAATTACAATATGCACAGTAGCGCTAATGTATCTAGATAGTACAAAATATGCAGAAACAAAAAAACAGTGATGGTGGCATGCTTGACAAAAAACATGGAAGAGTTGTGCAGCTGCGCCGGCCTCAATCTTCATCTTCATCATCAATGTTGGGGAACTCCTCCTCAATAGGGCAAGCGGGCGCCTGCGCAGCTGCTTCCTCTAAATCTGCCACTGGACGCCTGGGTTTGGGGACAGGTGCGTAGAGGATGGGGGAATCTGGATCCTCTGCATCAGGGACACGCGTCTAGTTTCCATCAGATTCCATCACCCATACATTTGATTCATCGTCTTCCTCCTCCTGAACTGGCAGCGAAACAGTCTTGCGAGACAGGGGGTGCGCCTGATGTGCTATGGTGGACTTCTGCGGGTCACGCCTACCTCTCTACGCAGCTTGCACTGGAGCTTCTTCCTCCTGCTCAGGATCGGGGCTCTGCCACGCAAAAATTCCGGAGGAGGAGCATTTCATCAACTTCAAGGGGCTGTCCTCGCCACGGTGATAACGGCCAGGGAGAGCACCTCTCTCACCCACTCGAATGGTTCTTTGGCATAGTCTTCGGGCCATTTCACAATGAGGCAGGGGGGAGGCTTCAAGGGAAGGGTACGCAGCAGGGGGACAAACAACGTCAAGGACCAGGGGGTCGAAAGGGGCAAGGAAGAGGTGCACAGACTGGGATATCAATCCACAATGTAGTGCTGAGAATAGGGCTACGCGGCCATCTGGAATTGGGAAAGTGTCAAAACAGAGTTAAAAATACAGACAGAGGGAAGATATTGTGATTTTCTCAGGGCTGAGGGCTCATCCTTTTAAAGAGGCTTGGACACATGCGAGGAGGATGGAAATGAGTATGCCTCGCACGTAGCTGCATGCCATGAACGATTTCCTAAGCAGACTCAAGGGAAGGGGGATGGATGATATACAAATAAATCATGACAATCATTTATGGTGATAGTTGTAGATGGGTACCCTAGATAGGGTGATGTTGTTCTTAGCGTCTCATCATCATACCTTATCCTGTTTGTCTCATGCGGATGGCTAACGGTTTGAGGATCCGCAACATGT